>BLKR01006985.1:0-46118 GCA_011170035.1 Teleogryllus occipitalis | reverse complement strand
TACATCTGGTGGAAACCAACAGGGAGCTCCGGCTTATAAAATTCAATCTTCCCACCTCGCTCTCTTCTTACATAGGATTATTGAGGAATTAAACGAGCATAACGTAGTTGTAATATTTATATTTGATCTAAGGTAATCGGCTGGTGAGGTTATGAAATATCTCGCCACGGTAATTGCGTGTAAGTTGTGTAATCTTTGAAAAATAACATAATTCATGTCGGTTAGGTAGGGATTTATTTACTTAAAATATATCTGTAGAACTCATAGTCTCCTAGTTACAATTCATTAAATTATTATCCATACCACATGTACAATGCCTTACATGGTAAGTCCTCCGTCGACCTATTTGGCAACACAGCTCATTAGCACGTTAGGAAAGGTACCACGTTAACATTCGTATCTGTCAAGCGGCATTGACTACTCTCGAAGGATAATCCTAATAAGATGTTTCTAGTATTAATTAATTCTATTTTTAAATTTCAACGTTGTAGTTGTCTCACTTATGATTGCACTGACTATTATGTATGCCTCCAAAGTTCTAGTTATCAGCGCTGCCTATCATCAATTTCCGAACTAATCACCGGCTTCTCGTTAAAAACAATGATTTCAATTGGGTTCTATTTTCGAATCCCATCAAACTTCATATCAAATTACAATCTAAATAACGTTTTTAATTAATTGAAGTTTTTGATATTACTTCTCGCCCTTTTTTAAATCAATCTTTCGTTTGAAATATAGTCGGTGGATCCCGGACAAGGGGAAGTCTCATGTAGGGATGGGCAGCGTCCTTCTTTTATGTGAACGGTTCTTTCTACAATCGTTCTTTTTCATCGAATTTCTTGTTCATAAGAACGAGATAGTTCACTTATTTTGGTGACGTAGACAGGGATGCCAAATTGGGCGGAATACCGCCAATTGAGCAAAAAACAAGCGTCAACTTGCGGAAAGAAAATGCGGAATTCCCTCCATTGGGCGAAATTGGTTATTTCCTGAGAGAATTTTGGGCGGTATGCTTTCTTTGCTTACTTAAATCGTCAATAATACTGACATTTTCGAACATTGTTGAATTGACGGTTTCTGAAAGAAATGGCCTATGCACAAGTGTTTTGGTTTTAAACGCCTTGTAAATATGCAGCTATTATGAAAATATGTCAAAGTCCTCTTTTCATTTTTAGACATGCATTTTACTCCTTTTTCTAGAATTTGTAAAATTTTTAAGCATAAGACTAGACTTCATAGGGAAGGCTTTGTGCACAAGATTATTTAGTTTTAAACTTCTTGCAAACGTTCAGCTATTTTGAATTTATCGGTCACAGTGTCAAGAGTCAGCGTTATTTACCGCTCATCTTTCTTCCTCACTAAGTTATTTGGCAGAATTGGGCGAATTTTTATCCTTCCGGTGGAGAATTTTCCCAGAAGGGATCTGGCAACCTTGAATGTAGGCGTTGTTTCAACGATGAAATGGAAATTTTTGTTGAAACTGCAAGTCGAAGCTAAAACATCAACCGAGATCTTGGAGAAAAAAAAAAACAAAAAAACACACACACACACTTCGACCACGAAATAAAAACATTTCTTCTACAATTAAAAACTAATGTAAAAATTATATTAGAAAAATATATGGAAACGTTCATTTTGTATTGCAATAAGGTGTTTGATATCTTGGGGAATATCACTAAGTTATAAAGGGTTACTAAGGGATACTTCGTTCCATTTCCATGAATGATGTGCTTTTTTTCATGGTAACAAGACGTAGGCGTCTTAGCAACCGTCAATTTTAATGGATACAAAAAACTACCTACTCGACGTGCTGTTAACAATGCGCAGAATCTGCCTTTACTAAATAGTTGAAGAATTAGTTATTTATGATACGAGTGGTAAATGTTGCATTTTATTTTGTGAGTAGAATATGTCGTAACACGATGCCGATAAACCGAATGGCGCAATACTACGAATAAAATAATATCACTTTTACCACGTGTGTCATACACTTCTTTTAGTCTGCCATTTTCAATTCAGACTTTAATTATATTTTAATTCAAACATACAAATCAAATCCATGTTGTATGAAGGTCAGTAGTGGCTCATGCGATCAGAAGAATGTATTGAAAATAGATTTTATTACATGGGAGTATTTGACTTAGTGTAGGGATCACAGAATTTTGAAAATGTGCACGTCATACGCAGTTTTTAACTGTTTTTTGACGTAAAATAAATAAATAAATAAATAAATTTTGTTTTCATTGTTATATTCTCAGTGTTATGTGAATATAATGAATATTGTCTCGTCTTTAGCGCTAGTGCTAAAAATTGAACTCTTAGAACGTTTGACTTTCCCTAAAAGAAACTACTTTTTGTAGAGGGTTTATAAAAAACGTTACATAGAAAGGAGAAAAAACACGTATTTCATTTTCATGTGGTGCAATAACCCTGAATGACCATTACGCAAAATAGTGAAGAACGTTTATCTTCATTTTATTTTTTATTTTAATACTTTCAATTATCCCATGAATTGTTGAGTCATATAATTAATAAAAATAAAATATATTGAGAAATGACCATGTACTTAAGTTGAACTAGAGTAAACAAGGAGCGGAGACCGGCGAAATACGGGAGCGATTAGGGTCTTAGAACAAAGATGAACGACGAACGCTGACAGGTGAACTAAGAGAACGTATAAGTACAGATGTGATTATTTTGTTTTTTCGCTTGCTCCGTGCATTTGCAAAATGGATAAATTTCTAAAAAGATCAGAACCTTTAACATCTGGTACGTGTGTCAATGTCGGAGGTGAATCAAAACCTAAAAAAATAGACATTACGACGACAATTACTTGAAATTCGGGTTTACAGTCATAAATAATAAACCTCAATGTGTAATTTGCGGCGATGTTTTATCACGTGAGAGTATGAAACCGTCAAAGCTTATGCGGCATCCTCACAACCAAGCATCAAAAAGAAGCTGATAAGCCGTTGGATTTCTTTGAACGAAAGTTGAAAGCTCTTAGCCAGCAGCAAAATACTATAATTCAGGTAATAAAATAGTGCGATCGTAGTCTCCACATAGTGTTGTAAAGACGTTCAAGTAAGCGCTTAAGCGAACAAGCAATAATTTTTTCTAACGTAAGATATTGAAAATCATTGAAAGAATCATTTGGAAAAATCATTAACAATTGTATTAAAGATTATGAGCATAATTGTCTGTCTATTTTACACAAAAAAATCCCTAAAATTATTAAAAAATTAAGGATTGTGCCCTAATAACATGAACTATTTTGGAAATATTACAAAAATATTTATAAAAATAATTTTTATTAATCTTCAAATATTAGATGTCCAACCTTATAAATATTTCTGTAATATTTCCAAAATATTTTTATATTTTTCATAAAATATAAGTATTAATTAAATGTAAATATGCATATTTTTATGTCAATTTACATCAAAACTGTACTGTTTCAGTGAATCAGTTGAAACACTAAATAATATTTATACATATTTTAATCATATTTTTGTAGTATTTTAGAAATATTGTGCAAATATTTAAAATAATATTTTTTTAAATATTTCAATAGTTGGACATTAAATATTACATACAAATTGTGAAAATATTATCAAATATTTAATAATATTTCCGTAATATTTTTAAACAATATTTTTAAAATATTGTGTGTTATTAAGGTGAATTTTGCTCCTATGGAGTATTTGAGAAATAGAAAAATTACAATTTCTTAATTCTTGTTGCATTTCGTGTGATTTTTGTGCATGTATACAAATTAAAACAATTATTAATCCTATGCCAATTCATTATGTAGGATCTTACGTAAGAACTTACGTAGGAATCGAAGTAGAAAATTACGTAGGATCCTACATAGAATCCTACGTAATATTTTTTAACAGGGTACAACTTAATTATAATTAATTTTGGTGTGCAAGGCTTCTACAGGCTTAATTTTAATTGGTTAATCATTTATTCATTTTTATATTGTTTGATTTGTTTTTAGACATCCAGTGTCAACGAGTCATCATTATTAGCTCGCTACTAAGTCGCATATCGAGTCGCTAAAGCAGGGAAACCGCATACAACTGCCGAAAATCTTATTTTGCCAGCAGCTCTAGATATGATTAAAATTATGGTCAGCAAGCAGGAGGCAAACAAAATAAAAAGCATACCACTTTCTGATAATATTATTTCACGCAGAATAAACGATATGGCCAATGTTATTCAAGAGCAAGTAGTTGAGAAATTGAAGAAGAGCCCACATTTGGCTTTACAGTTTGACGAATCTACAGATGTTTCCGATTGTGTTCAGTTTGTAGTATTTGTGCGCTTTGAAGCAGATGAAATTTTATTTTGCAAAGCACTTCCTGCAAACACTTCTGGCCAGTGTTTGTGCGATATGTTTTTAGAAAGCACTTGCGACTACGACATTGATTGGAAAAAATGTATTGCTATTTGTAGCGATGGCCCTAAAGCTTTGACTGGCAAAAAGAGCGGACTCGTTGCGAAAATAAAATCGATAATGACAAATGTATCATGGACACACTGTTTTCTTAATCGACAAGCTCTAGCTGCTAAGGTATTACCTTCTGATTTAAATGACGTGCTTAAGGAGATAATAAAAATTGTGAATTCTATCAAAGGTAAAGCCTTGCAAACCCGGCTATTCAGAATCGTTTGTGAAGATATGGGCTCGCTTCATTACAATCTTCTTTATCACACAGAGGTCAGGTGGTTATCCAAAGGAAAGGTATTGACAAGAGTTCTAGAACTGAGAGCTGAATTGTTAATGTTTTTACGATATGCTAAATCTGAATATGTTAATAATTTTTCTGACCCTGTTTGGCTCTTGAAATTAGCATTTTTGGCAGATCTATTTAGCCACCTTAATAATTTAAGCAAGAACCTCCAAGGTCAGCTGGTTATCCAAAGGAAAGGTATTGACAAGAGTTCTAGAACTGAGAGCTGAATTGTTAATGTTTTTACGAGATGCTAAATCTGAAAATGTTAATAATGTTTCTGACCCTGTTTGGCTCTTGAAATTAGCATTTTTGGCAGATCTTTTTAGCCACCTTAATAATTTAAGCAAGAACCTCCAAGGTAGAGGAGAAAATATTTTAACAGCTAAAAATAAAGTCAAAGCATTTTATGTAAATCTTCATATATGGTCAACCTCTTTGCAAAACAATATATTTGAGTCTTGTCCATGTGTTCAGAAGATTTTTGAAGATAATGAAACAGACCACACGCTTGTGGTAAGGGCTCACATTCCTTGCATGATACAGAGGTTGCATAATTTACAAGAAAAACTGTTAACATACTTTCCAGACTTGCACTCTGAAGCTGACAATGGGCGTAGATGGATTCTAAACCCTTTCTTGGATAAGTCAATAGAACTGGCTGATCTCATCACAAGTATGAAAGAATGTCTTATAGATTTAGCTGCCGATGGCATGCTTAAAATGGAAGTTCTTTCGCAAAGTATCGACGTGATTTGGATGAAAAGAAAACAAGAATATCCAGAACTGACAAGGGAAGCTCTAAAATTATTAGTGCCATTCGCCACTTCATACTTGTGTGAACTGACATTCTCTGCAATGGTTGACATTAAAACTAAAAAGAGAAATAGACTTCGATTAGAAAAAGATTATTAACATTTCAAAAATAACTCCAGGATTTGACAAATTTTTGAAAAATAAACAAGCCCATTCTTCTCACTAAAATTGTGTTTTTGATGTAGTGTAGAATCTTACCTTTTTCTTTTTGCCGGCGACCCCCCCGAGTAAGACTTCGCGACCCCCCTGGGGGTCGCGACCCACAGTTTGAAAAACACTGATCTAAATTATGTTTTCAGTGATTTCAAAAACCATTATCTAACAAATTCTGGACAAAAAATATAAATTGAAACTTAGTAACGGTCTATTTGATAATTGACGTTTCAAAAATTTCCTATTTTAGGTCATTTTACAAAAATCATCTACTTGTAACTTAATTTGTTAAGAATAACATCTATGAAATTAAAATTATGCAAGCAGACAGAATGGTAATCAGAATCAGTCATGGTTCAAATTTATTACTCGAATATTAGGAAAGCTATTGAATGTTAAATATTCTTTAAAAAAAAGTTTATCTAGTTCCAAACGAATTTACGCACTTTTTATTCTTAAATAAAAAATTGAGAATAGTCAATTCAATAGAGAGAAAAAATTATTAAGTATCCTCAGTTTCAGTAGTTTGAAGAAAACGAAAAGTTACCTAAATTTGCGAAAATCTAATGGTCGTTTTATGCGATCGAACAAATCCTAATATATAAAAAAACTCATTTACCTACAAAGTTACTACTATTCAAAAGTGCCGTTGATGTATGGATGTATAACATGGCATACCAAATTTCATCAAAATCCACGGGGCACTTTTCCAAAATTCAAATGGCCCTTTTTACATCTCCGGAACAACTTTTTACTTCATATGTTCAAAAACGCAATTTAACTAAGAAAATCGGCGCAAGGTATCAAAACGCAATCTGAAAAAAGTATTTTATCTTTCATTTGAAACCAAAAGCAAAAACATCAGAGGGGTTACAGATACAATGGTGTCTATATTTTTTACCTTTAGGTGTGTCTACCTTTAATAGAGACTCAAAATTATCTTGAATACATTTGGTGACACACTTCACTTTTTCATACACTAACTGTTATAAAGCAGAAACTGCCTCCAAAAAGTTTACATACTCGTGCTTCACTACGATATTCACTATATGCGAGCTTAGAACTTGTGACTTCACCAGTTGAATCTCAATCAATGGTGTCAGACGTACCAGGATCCTAGTATTTTTGCTACGTACCAGGTGGTAGATTTTAATGAAGATACCACATACCAGGATGAGAAAATGATGGTAAGTTTAAAAACTAAGATTGTAAGCACACGATAATTGATGATGTACGATTTAAGATTCGATTAATATTATTTTTATTCGATAATGTACAACTAACATCAGTAGAACAAGTAACTATGATATTGATGAAAACGCTGCTGTAAAAACATTAAGGGTAACATGGGATAGTCTTTTTCTACCACACGCTTAAGTAGTAAAGAATAGAATATCATGTCTTTCATTTATTTTATCGTCTGTTGTTGGCACTCCGTGACTACCATAGAACATGAGCAAGGCATTGTTGAGTGCAATCAGATCTGCAACACCGGAATAAAACAAAAGATATCAGATGAATATATAATAAATAAATGAAACAAAGAACTTCGACGCATTTGTTTCTTCGAAAACAAACGTACTATCACACAAATTTCGAAACCACAAAAAAAAGGTTACAGATTCATGTTGATAAATATTTTAAAATGACTTTTTTGATTGGTACATAAATAAATTGATAGAAATATTAGGTAAGAAAAAACTCAAAAGGACATTACATTTATATTAAAAAATATTAAATACTATTGAAATGTTAAAGCAGAGCAATGGCTGAATATTACGGCATGAAGTTGCAAGGAGTACAAATCAGGTGAAAAAAAAATGTAGTTTATCATACGTTAGCAGAAAGAGAAGAATGTTTTGTATTCTTGCTGGATTTACCAAGTGAAGGAAACTTTCGGGCACTGGCGACGTTATGACAGGAAAAAAGAGCAATATTTATTCGGAAAGAATATTTGCCCCCGTGATAGACGAAGGGGGTACGCGGCGTGAATAGTGGGCATCCCCTGACCCCCCCCCCTCGTAAATTAGCGAGTTCGTGCTTGTTGCATACGTAGATAATATTAATTTCGCTGTTAGAAGGATTTTCCTAACAATGAGCCAAAGCTAGCGCTGACAACATAACTGAGCCAAGACAGCTAGCGCTGGCAACATAACTGAAACTTCTGTGGTCGTTGTGTCCTTGGGCCCTTTAGACTCCCTGCATTCGTTCGTTTGCAGTTGGCTAACTCGTAAATGACTACGACGCTTCATTTTGTGATGTACTCGTCCGTCAAAGATATAGTGCGCCACGAGAAATAATGGAAATTAGGAAGTGCGAGAAATAATGGAAATTAGGAAGTGCAGTGTTATGTTCTCTTCTGTAAAAATTCCTTTTTTTTCTATCAACATTACTTCATTCTTTACAGCTTTCTATTTACATTCGTGGCAGTATTTCCCGGACTCACGTACGTGCATATACCTCAGCAAAACTCTTGGACGTCTGTATACTGATGTTTTAAAAAATACTTTACGAAGAGGCGTGGCAGAACAGCTGTCGCGGCGGAGGGATACTTCTATGAATGACATGTGATGTTCACTTGTTTAGCGAACTGTCACTTTGGTTCATTCTAAAGAAAATCCTTCTATAACGCATTCTCTAGCATCTATGCAGTTTGCATCTATGCAGTTTTAAGAGGCAAGCGAAGCCATCAAGGCAATTGTTCCGACCCGTGAATCAGCCTACCTGGGCGCAGGACCCTCTAAATGACGCCACTCCAAACAAAAACCTCGTACTTCTGACTTGTAACAATATATTACAAATAGATTCCGAATCTACATGGTGAAAAAATGTACTGTACGATTATTTTCGAAATTTCATCTGTTGATGGATTTAATTTACCGTACATTAACATGTCATTTTTGCATAGGATTCGTGTACGTCCCGTAAAATACGGGATTGTCCCGTTTATTTGAGCACTACCTTTGTGCCTCGAAAAACTTTTGTCAGGGCGTCGAAATGTCCTATATTATTCTTTGTCCCAATTTTCTCTATTGGTGACACGAGAAAAATATTGATGGTAATTTTTACGTAAGAACATGCGAAAAACAAAAAATATGGACTTTGTAAGTGCCTTCTTGTACACTGCAAATCTTGTATGATTCGAGTTTTTTTAATAAGTTTACATATTTACCTTACAAGTTTTCACTTTACATAGCTTGAAAATGAAAATTATGTTTTTCAGATACTTATCGAACACGGTGCAATATGGCCAAAGCATCAAATTCAAACTGAAAGCTGACAATATTCCCATTAAATTTATTTTTACCACTCTTCTATTCCCAGCTTTCGAGTTATTTGGTGTGGAAATAAAAATATTCCCGAAAAAACATTAGACCCTCACTTTTTGCGACATTCTTGCTCTTAGTTTCACACAGGGTTCTTGCGCTTGGAAAATTTTCAAATTCCCTGCCTTTTTCAGCTTTCATGCCCCAAAATTTTGTTTTCTAGATCATTTGAAATGTCCCAGAAAGTATTTTCAAACGATTTAAAGACATATCTATTAGAATTTACTTAAATTTATGAACAATTTCATATGAACGATACAATCACTTTTAATCACAATTTAATATCACAAATGAATTACGCTTTGTAAATAACACATAAATTATGGTAATATAATTACTCACTCCATACTAATCTTTTGAAACTAAAATGAGACTATGATTTATTCAAAACATTCATCGCCTTGCGAATTTCTTCTTCTACGTATGCTTCCTCAGTCACAAATCGCTTCTCTGCTTGCTCAGTTTGCATTTTCTTTCACCTTTCTATTTTCCAGCTTTCTGTACATTCTTATAACACTTCCGGAAAATATCACACAGGAAATAAATTCCACTCGAAAAGACAGCAGTGTTGGTCAAAATCCAACAGCGTGACTGGCGCAAGGTTAACATAAACAATTTCATTCAAATTTTGCTATTTTCGCCGACATTTCTATTTTTAATTTTTCAGGGACAAAAAATCCCTGCCTTTTCCTGGTATTTCAAGTTTCCCAGGCGTGCAATAACCTTATTGCAACACTCTCAGAGTTAAAGTATTCCAGAATTTAACTTCTCTTAAAAAGTGTTAATTATTTGCTATTTAATCGCTAAGTGATCAAAATTTATTGAATTTAAAATGTTTGAACAGTTTCAATTTTGTTGTTGCATTCTCTAATTACAAGAGCGAAGTTTTGAGCACATAGTTTTGGGTGGGAGATACTTTTCCCTTTACAGCCCAACAGAAATTAACCAGTGGGAGACGCTATCTCGTCTCCGGGTCAATGTTGCGCCGGCCGCGAGATCATTCAGACGCAGTAAATTGATGCACTGCAGAGATTAAAATGATGCAGTAACAATAAAAAGAAAACAGTCATTGTAATTTTTATTAAGCAAACACTCTATCCATTGCCATGTTTGGTAGATTATTGAAATGCAAGTGAGAGAACCATTATTATTCACTGTTTAGGAGTACATTAACCAGTTTCTGTAATGAGTTTTCAAAAGGTAATATTAGGAGTTATCAAAATGTAAATATACACCTTTTTTTGTTTATTGTTCACAGTTGAGGCATATTGGGTAATGACAACTGAAATGTCGGGCTAGTTATGAATTATTGATTCAAAGTGGAATAAGTAATTCTTATCTCATTATATAAAAATGTTCCTTACATTACGTCTTTCCATTTTGCAAAATTCCAAGAATAAACAAAAAATGACAATAAATGCATTTGGCTCATACTGATAAATTAATGTAGTAATAAACTGATTTTATTTTCCTCAGAGACATGAAAAGTCAGTTAATACCAATTACATCCGATCGCCTCAACTGTAATTTTTAAAATTGTAAATTAATTAAAGTGGTTAGGCGGAAGAGCAGGCCTTAATGTCTGGGCCTCGCCACAAATAAAGGCAATTTTATTATTATTATTATATAAGATCTAATTTTCTTTGGTTGGTGAAATTCGATGACCTAGGAATTCTATGTTAGTTCCGACCCTTCCCTTTAGGAACGGGTGTTACTTCTCCTTTATTTCCTATTCTTCATTTTCTGTTTAAGGTTCAGGAAAAGAAATAAAACTATATTTTGCCACACTCCAGGGGCTGGCGACCGTGAATATCTTTATTTATATATTTTACAATGTGACAATTGCTGCATAATTTATTCACAGCCATTTTTTATTATAACAGTGCGCACGATCTGTTTGGGTATTTATGATGACGTCTCAGCACGTTCAGTATTTTCTGGTGTTTTCGTTGCAGGAAAGGGATATTGTTCTCTGGGCACACGTAATCGAGGAGACGCTACTGTAAATGAATTAGAATATTTTATGTCGTATTATAAAGTCTGACGGAGGCATTAAATTTTTTGAATTGTGTTCTAGCGAGAGTCACGCATATTTGCAACTGTATGATTTAAGTACCAAATAATGAGGATTTGCATTTAAAAAGAGGATTTGCACTTATAACAAAAATACTCAATAGGGATTACATTTACTATTAATCATTTGATATTCGTGTTGCTCAGCAGTCAACAGGTTTGTTCTTCGCAATTGTATGTATATACATCACTGGCTCTCATTGATAAACACTTTCAGTGTAAATTAGAATTTTCTAGTATAAATGATTTTTTTGCATTTTGTTTACAGATTATCTTATGAAGTGAATTTTGCATCGTTACTGATATTGGTTAAGTGGTGAGTTATAGTGTACATTTACATAATTGAAATGATTGAAGGCGTTGTCATTGTCTGGCGTATACTGTATTGTTGACAATGAAGTTGTAGTATTGTTGACAATGACAACGCCTTCAATCATTTCAATCGTTACTGATTCTTTTGTACACGTTTCGCAATTAAACTATACGAACTAAAATAATGCATGGGTTCGCAAATATACAATCTACATAACATGGAATTTACAAAATCAAGATCCGATATGATAAAGAAATTCATCAACAGAGTAATTTATATTTGGGACCAGCTAGGAAATTATCTTTGCAAACAACGTAAGAATTCACACTGAGTATAATGAGTTATTATTATATTTTCGTCTATTTCTAGAGCTATGGTTGTGAATAGAAGTTGTGCATGTTGCATTTCAATTTAAAACATGGTTCTGGACATGGTAAAACATGGGAAGGTTAGAATTTTAAATTGTTGAATGCATCTTTTATGCGAGACTCGTGGACCAAATTGTGCTATGGTTCTAATCTCTATTTTTTAAGTTCTAAAATTTGTTCCGCCTGAGATTTACTTACATTTTCCTCGAGTAGAGTACTAGATTGTACTGTGAAAGTGTTCCCATATTATTCATGAAATCGTTTATACGGTTGTCAACTATCTGAATTGCATTCCCTCTCCATTAACATCTATAAATTCGTAACAACCACTTCATTTCACTTCTTTCAGATTGCTCAAAAAAAAATTAATTTCAAGTAAGAAAAAAGAAATGTCTCCATCCCTTAAAGAACTTTTTAGAACCACTGCACAAAACATCATTTCACTATTTTATAAATACTATTACCACTAAAACTAATTGTAGATGCAATAACAATGTCAATCATATTATATATTAGTAATTTGGATTGTATATTGATAATTTCAGTTATTTTCAGTATATTACGTTTGAAGACAATCATAATTAATAATCAATACCTGTAAATTGTATTTAATATAATTTTAATTATGGAAATAACATGATAAAGTTTTTACTACGAAGAGATGAATCACGTTAGCTACTCACCGTGCCGTATACAAGCCATCCTGCCCCAAATATGCCCAAGTCGTTTGCTGCGTTATGTGCGAGAACTAACCTCATACAACCATCAGCTCCCTTCCAACTACCGCCCCATTAGCCTGCTCCCGATTCTCCGTAAAATGTTCGAAAAGATAATCCTTCTCCGGCTACACCCCATCCTCCATCCCATCATTCGCCCAGTTCAATTCAGTTTCCGGGAGGGCCGCTCAGCGGCCCTCCAAACCCTAAATATGGCCCTCTCTATTGCTACACCCCTCCATGGTATAAACAGATTCCCTGCGTTTTCACCACGGTGTAAGATATATAGGTGTGTTCACTCCCAGTCCCAAGTTGAAGCTAGTGTGAGGCTAGTTCTCGTAGTTCTCGCATATAAGCGCTGCGATCTGTTTGGGTATGACGTAGCATGACCATGATCCATTTGACAGCTCCGTGGGCAGCTGATTTCAAATTTCAAATCAGAGATTTGTCGTGTTGTGGTGGAATTGCGACTGTCAAGTAGAGTGAACAGTTTCGAAAATGGGTAGAAGATGTTTTGTAAAACTGTGCAGTAGTGACAGCGCAATATGTAATTCACAGGAAACTGCTTTATTTTGTGTCCCCAAGCAAGAAGATACAAGAAAGAAATGGGTTGAAATTGTTCCCCAGAAAAAAAGAAAGTTGAGAGAGAGCGATTATGTCTGCGAAAAGCATTTCAACAGTGAAGAGATCATTGTTATGCGAAATGCTGTAAGTACATATTTCAAGAATTTATCATATACTGTGAATGAGTTAATAGTAAAATAATTAATTTGTATAATCACATACTATCAACGTTGAGAAATGTAACCTATGTAATTCATGTAAATTCAATAAATGTAATTCATTATTTATATCAATTAGAAAAAAAACATTCACAATTATCCACAAGTTAAAGAACATCCACATATAATCAAAGAATATAAATGTATATTTTTTAATACTAAATTATTAAAAAGTTTTCAGAAGTCACTAGGAAAAAACTTAAACCAGAAGCTGTTCCAAGCAAATTCAAACTTGATGATTCTGGGAATTTTTACAATGGTATGTATTTTAAATAGCATTAAAAGTAGATAACTTTTAGAGGACATGATTTAGATGACAAGAAAATAGGATTGTTCATAATTAAAATTGTAATTTTTAAGACTTTTAAATGTAAGAATTCATCTATTTATTTTATATTTCCGTAAAACTGTTGTACTTTCAGCAGATATTTTGGATGCAGCAGATGTAAGGACTGAGGCAATGAAACACCATGCCCAGGAAATATCTGGTGACTATGATCCTCATAATGTATATGTTATTGGCATGATAAAATTCAAGTTGCTTATTGTATATTATTGTTTAATATCAATTTTTTCTAATTATAATGAATAACAAGTAATGTATAACTGCAAAAAGTGTAAATTGCTATTTCATTCAATAAAAAATATATTATTTTAATACTAATATATTTTCAGTAGATGATAATGAAAAAATGAATAAAAGTAATAATAATAATAAAAAATTTAAAAAACCTGAGGTTTGCAACATTTAAAACACTAGAAGTTTTGCTCCTGAATTCTAGAAAATTTATTTGCATCGATAAATGAACTGTGGGTGTGATTTTTTGTATTGCTAACAAAATAGTAACACACTCCCAGCTCTACTCCTACCAGTACTAGCCAGAGCTCAACAATACGTGCGCATAGGGAAGCTGCATTTATATCCAAAAGCAAATCAAGGAGCCATTTCCGAATTTCCTTGATGGTCGAAAAGAACTGGACATAAAACCTCATCAAAGTGGGGGTTATTGACCCTCAAGCTGAAGTACATTACTTGTTTCAGGCATATTGTCTTTTTTATATAATACAATACAATACAAATGTGAACTAATGCATTGTATATCATTGTTTTGTTAAACTAAACATTATTTTTCTTTTTGATGATCAGTATAATTCTAATTGAATAGAAACAGTTATGCAGCAGAAAAGATTTTACTTGTAACTTAAATTTGTGTACTGATTTTAATTGTTTAATGTCATCTGGCAATAAGTTGTAAAATAAAATACCCATAATAATATAATATATTTGTCACATAAATACAGCATAAGCCATGTATGACAAGTCAGGACATTATATGATCATACAATGTACAATGCAAATATTATATATTATATAAAGATTTCTTGTTGTGAGCTGTTGATACTGACGCCTGATGAATGTCATTTCTTTGACATGTTTCGTAGTAATGAATATCGGTATTGTGTGAAAATATGATTTGTAAGTAATCATCAGTAATGGAATAAAATTTATTATTTATACAATCTCAAAAGAATGTGCAAAATTATTATTGCAAATGAGTATTTCTTATTATAAAATTATTAATTATATTGAAATTGTCTTCACAAATGATCCAGTACACTGCAATTAAGTACAATCCTATTGATTGATTGCTGACATTATGGGTTGCAAAGAAACGTGACCATCACTTGATTAATAGTAAATCACAGTTGAAGTGTTTTTCGTAAAAGTAATCCTTGTTTATTATTATTATAATTATTATATTATTATTTTTGTTTTTCTCTTAAGAATAACCTCACCTCCTGGTTTAAAATGCAAATCTTCAATCGGTGGTAAATTTTAAAAAAATAACACCTCTGACGCACATTGTAATACGTCTAAATAGGCTTTAATACATTTACGTTAGCGTTTCTCCGATTGACAAAAATACTACGCTGGAAACGTGAGCAACACCATGCCGACCATCACCTGGCCGGCCATTTTGCCCAAACCGATCGTACCCAAACCGATCGCACCGTACGGACGAGTTAGGAACTAGCCTCAAACTGGCTTCAGAAAATCTGCCCAAAAGGCGGCTAGTTGACACACCTACATATCTTACACCGTGGTTTTCACCGACCTCACCCAAGCTTATGACACCGTATCCCACAGCATCCTTCTAATGAAACTTCGTCCTTACGTTCCCACGCATCTCTTCTCTCTCCTACAAAGCTATCTCCTCGACCGCCGATTATTCGTTAAACACCTAAACAAAAACTCACCCTACTACCCAATCCAAGCCGGCGTCCCTCAGGGTGCCGTGCTGGCCCCCACTCTCTTTTCCTTATACACCAACGATATCCCCCCCCCCACCCGCGGTGTCAATGATTTCCTATACGCTGATGACTTTACCTTCATTGCTTCCTACCAATCCCTAGAACTATCCCTTACCCAACCACAATCTACCCTTAACTCCCTCCATTCCTGACCTACTCAAAACAACATTTCGATCAACCCCACCAAAACCCAAGCAATAGTATTCTCAAACCACCGGAACCCACCATCTTCTCCTCCTCTCCACATAAACCAACAACCCCTCCCTGGCAACCCCACATCCTTGGCATCCATTTCTCTCGTCGCCTCCTCTGGACCTACCACATTAAACAAACCTCTATGAAATCCCACAGAATAATCAACGCCCTGTACCCTATCGTGACACACCCAACCTTACCTATAAAGAAGAAACTAGCCGCCTACTACACCTATATCCGTCCTGTCATTACCTACGCACATCCCACCTGGTCCTGTACAGCCCAAGTCAACCACACCCGTATCCTGAAAATTGAAAATAGAATAATAAGACTAATCTTCCGACCCAGCTTCCTTACCAGATATAACGACATCAGAACCCTCCACAATATCCCACACATAAACACCTACATTCATAACTCCGCCATTACCCACATCCAAAACTTCCTATCTGATCCTACATACAATTACCTACTTACATCCCACCTCCCCATCATCAGAAACCCCCGACGACACAGAACGAAAAAACACCCACTAGACATCCTCTAACTGCCACCTACACCGACCTGAAGAACGACTGAGATCCCCAGACGACGACCACAACAAATGACAAACGACCAGCACGACCTTAAAGAAGAACGACTAAAGTAAAGAAAGCCACCATCAGCCGACACCCTCAAAAATGTTCCTACCCCACCTCTCCTTGCCCTATCCCTTCCTTCACCTCTCTGCATCCAATTCCCCTCCTTACCCAACCAAAGGAAACCTACAAAACAAAATATCACGTATGGGGGACGGAAACAATACAGCTCCAACACTCACACCATTAAATCAACGAGGTATGAAGAGCTCCAGCAAGGAGCAGGCATACTCCAGCACCCCAACACAGACATCGCCGTCGTCGCCGTCGCTCACACAATCTTCCGTTTAGACTGGAAGTCAACACGCCTATATTCGGCCCTAAGCCGCCATCCTGATTGAGGTTTTCTGGGTTTACTCAATCGCTTAAGGCGTATGCCGGGATGGTCCCTAGTTTTGCACTCCCAGACGTAAATGTACAGATTTCCCTCCCCTCTTATATGTTACTAGCCTGTATCAAAGTAGACTCAGGGGTTAGGCGGAAGAGCAGGCCCTATGGCCTGAGCCTCGCCATTAATAAAGACATTATTATTATTATTATTATTATTATTATTATTATTATTATTATTATTATTATTATTATATTTCTTACATCGTGGATAAAACCAGCGTTGCTACCACAAAATTCAAATCCCGTCTCGCAAAAGATCTGTTCCGTTTCCCACAATTACAAACAATAGATAGAACCTCACCTCTCGCTCTATATCTTTCTGCCCTCTTACCTTCAATTTCACAACAATAATATCATCGTTACTCCTGTCTTAGGACCAAAGTAATGTATCCATTCATCGCATTATATAATTATAAATTAACACCTCCAAAGTGGCAATCCAACTAATATGTTGAAATAAAATGTTAAAAAAATTTCATCTCAAGCGTGGCACGTCGCATCGCGTAATGATTATGATACCCTGCTTTATTCACAGAACGGAAAGTTGCTGGCTTTTGCCCTACAGATTAAATATATTTTGTTTAACGTTTTGAGTTGGTTTAAATATGAGGAAAAAATAGTATTCAAATCAGTTTACATTTTACGAGCTAAAAAGAAAACAAAAAAATCTACACAAAAGGTTATCACAGATTGGACTTGGATACAATGAGAGTTGCTTTGCGGGTATCGCTCATGAAAAAAATATTTTCTTTACAAGCCTAACTAGTCTTTAAAAAGACAACGGCCTGTTTACCGCTGGCGTACGTCGTTTAAGCAAGTGTACCGAATGTGAGAAATGGAAGGAACGAGAAGAACTTTACTGTCTGTGAACAACGCTAGCGGCAAACCCCCGTTCAGCCGATTTTTTCCAAAATTGATGTTCCCTAGATCTAGCTGAGGTCGTGCCCGCTTGAATTTGAAACCGAAAAAAAAGGTCATCGATTTTGATTAAGTTTCACTATTAGACAGACTGAAGGACGTTCAAGAAAAGGGCGCAGGTCTCATGTTGGTTGGTCAAATTTTTTTTCGGCATCTCTTACAACTAAAATATTAAAGATAGGCGCATTTCCCTTAGTAAAATCTGTTTCATAAAGATAGATTTTGAAGTAAGGTCATGTACAATTTTTCGAAACTTTGCGTAATAGACAATTATTAAATTTTGTTTAAACATTTTTTTCTCAAAAACGGTTCCATCGTTTTTGATGAAATTTTGTTGGTAGATAGTCTCAAGAACGTCTAAGAGAATGGTGTAGATTTCATGATGGTTCAAAACCTTAATTTTTCGAAAATTGAAAAAAAATCGCATTTTTTTCGACGTCTTCCTACAACCACAATTATAAAGATACAATTTTTTCTTAATGATATGTGTTAATAAAAAAAATCTTCAAATAAGATCAAGTTGAATTTTACGAAAATATGTGTATTTGTTGAATAATTGTGTGTAGTTGTGGAGTAATTTTGCATGATTTGCGTAAATTCGCTCTATTTTGTTTGAAAATACGGGCGGGAAAGTACGTGCTATTTTAGCATCACTAGTTTTTTTGGTGGGCCCTACTGTTAGGCAATCTTTGCGTTTGGCCTTTCTATTTTATTTCCTGGGGAGATATGACTGTTAACTTACTATTATACTATCTTATTATTCAATGGGCTGCTTATTATTGAATGATACTGTATCCTCACCGTTCATAAGATTTTCAATTTCTTAATTCGCTGCTCTTCAACCAGTCTTCAACAAGTCAAGTTCTGGTATGTGAGTGTGTTCAAATCCGTCGTGTGTCGGCTCTTCGCGCCAGACATGATAGTCCAAAAAAACGTACTATAGGGTACATAATTGTCAAATTCGAAATTCCATCATAGCTCGTATGGGGAAAAATTGTTAAGACAAGTTTCCAGTGCTCGAGTATCACTCCAGAAGTGCACGATAATTGGCTTTGTTGATAATGGCTCAAGTATTTGCCTTTCACAGCTGCGTTCGGTTTCGCTTCCTAGCCAGTGATTAGAGAATTTTTGCTGGAACGAAAATACAATGTCGTAGTCCGTAATCATTGTCGTTAATAGGAAATAACATATCCTCAGAAAAATGCGTTCTTGCTAGGCACACAATCGAAACATTTCTCATAGTACTTAAATGCCTTTGTTGATCATCTACATATCTTAGGACTACTTTTTCTTTTATAAGCATTACAGGATTGTAATATGTATAATACATTAAATATGATTGTACAAGTATCTTACGAATACATAATACACATTTCTTTATCTCCAAAGAAAAGTATAGCTTCTTAGTTTTTGTATGTGACCCCGCATTTTTATTGTTTATATTAGGAATGGTAAGTGAATGAAAATTATAGCACCCTGTACGTAAATAACATTTTTTTCGTGATGTTCAATGTAGCTTCTTAACTCTAAACAAGTTCTTTTCTTTACTATAGACACATACGATTTAGTGACCGACAATGAACAGAATATTTCCTGCCATAACATGCATATTGCATTTTTCGTTATTGCAATGCTTATAGAGAATAAGTGTTAACTCCGGGTTTACTGAGGAAGATGAAAACGACGAAAAGCCTAAGACACATATGTCGTAAACGACAAAATCGGGAGAATGACGAGACATTTCAATCCAAATACTGTCTGTGGATCCGGTGAATGCACGGGAGAATACTCTCCGAAATTGTCTTGCGACTCTGAAATTAACGGCTCTCTATTCTTAAATCTGGTGAGCAAAAAGAGCTCCAAGTATACCTCCGTTTTAAAGATAGTGGTATTTCTCAAAGAGAGGAGCTGGAAGGAGATGAGGCCATTGTCATCCAATCGGGAGTACCAATACCAAAAAGTAAAATCGTGACGACGCCCCCCATTGGGTGACAGTGCCCCCCTCCCCGTCCAGCTCGTGACCTTGAAATACCACTTATGTTTAAATCGGAGTATAGGTTTTGTAAGGGTTCTGTCGTTTTAGTGAGGGGCGCCGTCCACATATATTTGCTATTCTAGAGAGAAGACAACTACTAGCATAAAAGTGTCTAATTAATGGTGCTTCAACAGCCATCATCTACGACATAGTCGTTTGACATTTAAAAACTGACGGACGGACGGATGTAAGTTTTGAAAGAGGAAAAAAAATTACACCATTTCGGTATCTGGGGAACACAAAACATGTATTTCTGTTGAAATCTCGAAATCGATTTTCCGCAGTACTAATTAACTTTGTCCATATATACATACGTTAACGAGAATGTAAAAATCGTCTATGTCTTATTAAACAAGTAGATAAAAAACGTAGCATGGTTTTTGACACGTTCGTTGAAAAAAAATATATTTCCTATCCCTTCAGTTTAATTTCCCTCATTGAGTACCTCTGAGTTTACCCATGGAAGTTCGATCCTAAACACAAGTGTTTTCTTATGTTGAGATCGATCTTTTAACATTCAATTTGTTTTACGTAACTTCATTAAGAAATTTATGGTTTTTATTTTGAATACTTCACATTTTTTATTTCATTTTATTTGTTTTTTAATCTGTCAGTATCGTTATTTTGCATTTTACTTTAGGTTTTAAACTCCTGAAGGTGAGAAAATAATCCCTAAACGCTATCATGAGTATTAATTATTTAAAGTTCATATATTATTCATCAATGAATTAGATTCAATCTCTCCAGGGTTTTAAAACTCCTTAGGTAAAACTTTTAATTCAATCAGATAAATTCCTCAAGCGGAAGAATTTCATCATAACAGTAAGAATGAAGCAAAAGGAAAATAATTTTTTGATATCGAACCAGTTGCTGAAGCCTGTGTTGTGGGATTAAGGGACAAACAACACACGAACAAATGTAAAAAAATGCTCAAAAGAAATGACTGTGTGTATGCACAAGTAACATCAAATATATGCTTGAATTAATGTTTAAAGTTATATAGGGTGAAACATTAATAGATCATATCAATTGAAACTAAACGACAATAAGTTTTCAGAAGAATTTACCAATTTACATGAGTGTACACAGTTGGCTGATTATTCACGAGCACAAATAAAATCTCTCTCTTAATTGATGTATTGGACATCGTTGCCTTGTAACGTTAAGTGAATCCAATTGAATTGCGTCATTTGGAGGGTATTCAAATTCTTACATATAAATAAATTTCTTAGTAACAAGCACTTTTCGTCAATTAACATCAGTCTCTATTCTCTTGGTGAATATTCTCTACTTCAAACAATGTGTTTAAACGTGTGTCGCTGATTGTCAGAAGTTGCAGCTGTATAACTGTTTCCATACGATTATAAACTATGCCGACCATCAAAAAGAAAAATAATATTTATTTAACAATGAAATGAAAAGCATTGTAGGCTATAACAAATAAATATAATGCATTAGATTACACCAGTATTGTATAATTTGGAAAGAGCAAATATGCCTGTAACATGTAGGCCTGTTGCATCTTAGCTTCTCGCTAGTGTTCCCGATTTCGATCAGATTTTTCTGCTGGAAAGAGATCAGGTTTGCTGCTGGAAATAAATGTTGCTTCACTATGCATGTTTTGTTCAGCTCACTTTTGCTCGTAGTGGTAGACGTAGAGCCTGGGGTATGTCACTGTACTGTTAGGAATTAAAAAAACACCACACAGTCAAACGACAAGTCGTTTATCGATGCAAGTAAGTTTCATGTAACTCGGAAGGGAAAACGTCTAGTTTTCAAAAGTTGCTAACTTTGCTTGAAACACTTAATCATTCAATTATTTTTAGTTAAAATGTTGGGAAGAGACTCTGGAGCACAAGAAAACATTCGCAGACGATCTCCCCATTCGTCAAACACTGCAATTACTGTTTTGACTAAATAAATCAAATTCTAACGTTCGATTATTTGATTTACTGTTTTTCATATAGTGACCATTCGCATGTTCAACAAACGAATTTGGCGCCGCCGCTGCCGCTAAGACGACACCAGTTTATTCCATGAAGGAGGGGTGTATCGGAGGTAGGGAGGGGTTTTCTTCTCAAGTCGGTGGGACGCCAAGAGGCACGACGGTTGGGTTGAAACGTTCTTGTGGGATTCGAGACGAGCTAGGAGGAGGTTATCTTAAGAAAGAAAGGTATCTGTACTCTACATTTTGTTAATACCGGATAGATTGTGATCAGTGCTTCGGTTGATAGAATGTTCTGTGTTAGAAAATACAGTTTCTGTTAAATTGAATCATAAACGTTCAAGAGACAGGTTCTACGAAGAAGACGGATTGCAAGGTATTTGTATTATATATTTTGTTACTTCAATGGAGATTGTGATCAGTGCTTCGGTTTATAGAATGCATGGTGGTAGAAAATACAGTTTCTATTAAATAATATCATAAACATTCAATAGACTCGTTTAAAAGAAGACAGATTGCAAGAAGTTTCGTAAATAGGCTAACATTTACAAATTGTTTCCGCTGGGGCAATGGCACGTGGAACATGTGATCTGTAATAATGTGAGTAATGAATCACAGTTCCTTCTGAACAAAACGAGGATATTAAAGAATGTTATTGTATTTACTATATGATTATTAAGTTTTGCAAATTAGGCATTGAGGAAAATTCAGTGTATTGGGGAATGAGACATTCACATTTATGCTTCGTTTGTTTTACTTGTATTACTTTATTTGTCATATTCTTTTTACTGTATAATTCTCTTAAAGAGTGCAAGACTAGATCATTTAGCCTATTATACTGATTATGTAAAAGTTTAATATGACAGAAGAGTCATAATAGGTTACATTTCTATATGTATTTCAATCTAACATTTAAACACTTGTAAATTGTCAAGAATGTGTTCATGTTGATCTCAGAGGGTATTACATGTGTTTGGTATGTGGAGTTTATTTACTGGTTTAAAATTCTTTGTGTTGTTAACATTGAAACAGAACAGTATTCTGAAGAGGCATTCACTTGTTCCATTAAGATCTTCAAGGTGGGATGTGTTTTAAGAGTCAGTTCAGAAAGATAACCTGCAATTATTTCTGCACCTAAAGAATAATAATTCAGTAAGTGTTTTTATACTTATACACCAGTTTATCAGAGTTACTAGGAATGTGATAATATTGAGTGAATATTACTTTACTATCATATCATTCTTTAGTTTCTTTTGAAATCTTATTAGTGCTAGTGTTCAGTTCTTGTTGTAGTCATAAAGAAACTAGCAAATGGACAAATAATTGTCTTCAGAAGCAAACAAAGCTTTGTTTAAAATTAAGTGAAACTTGTTTGTGTTGTTTTGGGAATGTGTTTTTTTATTGGGTAATGCTTGTGTTTTTTTTTATCATTGTTTGTGGATTGACATTGTGTATTTTGGTAAATGTTAAAGAAACCGTCCAATTATATATGTTCTGTGACTATGACTTTGTGTTTGTTTCTACAAAATCTTCACTGATAAAGAGCCCCGAATCCATGAATATTTAATTAATTAATAGACAACTTGACGAGAGGTTACAATATAACCCATACATTTTCTACTTGGCGGCAAGTGGATATATTTTCGATAAACACATGGTCCGCAATATCTCGCGCACGTGTGAAGTGAAGTACAAGGAAGAACCGCTAGATCTCGACACTGTCGAATCGGCATGCAATGTGCCTCCTTAATAGTAATTTATCCAGGAAAAATATTATAAACGATAAAAATTGTATTTTGGTGAAGGTGAAGATTCAATCGAACAGATTTTTTTGGAACTGCAAATTACATGATGCTAAAGAAAAATTTGTTGGAAAAAATTAATAAAATAGTTGGTTGTGAACCTCATTCCATTGTACCTCCATTGTCTTTTATGTCTAAAAATAGTTTACAAATATTTCAAAGGGTTGTTAATTTTATTTTAAGTATAAACCGCAAAATTAAATAATAATAATAACGTAAATGTTTTTATGTGTATAACATGGTAACTTACAATGTATACTAAGTGTTTAAGCTAATAAAATTCACATTTATTCATTCAATGTGCCCGCCCTACACGAACTAGCAGCGCCACTCTCAAGCAGCGGTTGCAGGCATCCGTGAGCCTGTATTCCACGTTTCTTTGCGGCTATTACTCGACGCCTTGCCGGGAGATGTGTATTTCAGAAGAGTGGCCCTAATCAGAGTTTCCAGTACCCTTTTCTGGATTCTATATTCGTTTCTCTATATACTAACACATCCATGTACTTTGAAATTTGTATGTAAAGAAGCAAATTTAAAATGCTGACAAGAACTAAATGCACAAGTAAAACGTTACACGCATGCACTCGATAACCTAAGCAACCATTAAGTGGTATTTGGTTATACCAGGATCATTCTTAGGCTGATTATTTCACTCGTAAGCTACTAGTTTCAATCCGCCTAATAAAGTTTTATAATAAGATTGTTATATGCCATTAAAGGACGTCAAGAAAGTTCACATGTACTTTTTGCTTTCTTCTTCCCGCAAATGACGTTTAAATGTTGTGAAAATAAATAACCTTCTGCCGCCGATCACCGTAAAACAGGCGGTGACGGCAGCCATCGTCTGCGCTAAATAGACTGCAAGATCGAATTCTACAGAGGCACGGACGTGATTGTTATTGTCCCTTCACCCCTCATTATCATCCTATCACCTCATAGATCATAATTTAAAGCTTGTCTGGACAAGGTTACAGTCGAAAAGTCTGTTCTTCATAACGAGTAAAACACAATTATCTCTCCGGGATAAATATGATTCAGCCTCGGAGAATAACGTAGTGCGGTGGTTCGAGATCGCTGATATTCACATTAAAGAAATGTTTCCATGACCATCGTGACGTCATGACCGTCATTTCCATGACATCATGACCGTCAATTCCATGACGTCTCAAATAACTCACCAAGAAATATCTTTCGCTAATTTTAACATTATGTTCATACTATTCAATCGATTTATTACTTTTATTCGTGAAACGTCTAACTGAAATCCACTCGTGGTTTAAAACTTCTCAGGTAAGCCCGTTCTTTGCTACGCGACTCGTGAACTTCTCGATAAGTTTCCAACCACTAGTGAACTTACTTACCAAAAACCTCACAGCAGTTAACACGGAAATGCTATTTTATTTGTTTATTTTGAAGAAACCTTTCTTTTAATATAACATTGTATTATATAACATTGTATACTAATGAAAAACATTATTTTGAAGAAAATCATACATCTATTTAATTATTTTGGTTTACAATTCAAACAGACTATTTTTTATGTCGCCGAATTTGCCACAAGCTATTATTCCACACCCAGAACAAGAGTCATTGGACTTATTATTTTTATATCGTATTTGACACTGTTAACACCTATTCGTCCCTTGAATGTTTGTACTGAAGTACTCTGCGACAAATGATGCCCTCTTGGAATGTTTCGAGGCTATAGTGGTAACACGCGAATTTCTTCAGCAAGATTCAGTATGTGCGAGGCAGATTTCTTCCTGAGAGCATTACACATAGAATTAAGAAATTAATTCCAGCAAAATTGATCATATTATCAAATACTTGGTCAGTCTAACGTCTGGATGAAAATTTGACATTTAGAGCTCGTGCCATTTGTCGTCGAACCAATAGCATTTAAAACAAGCGGTCATTTTGACTGTTACCCGTCGTTGAAGGAAAACCGTAAAGAATAAGCTATGATCTCGAATAATATGGCGAATATTATAATAATTATATTTTTGCATTTTATAGAACATCCTCAATTATTAAATGTCAATAAATATAAAAATAAATACTTGTATAAAGATTTAAAAAAATATAGACACAAAAGAAAACTAAAACTTCAAAACAGTCCAAATGACTGCCTCCATCGTTCTGATGTTAAACAATCCTAAAACATCAAATGAAAGAGCGAATCTAGAGTACAATTGTGATAATCGCTTACGAATTCACTGTTCCGCGCTGTATAGAAAAGACTATAAATGACGTGCTAACAAAACACTATAATTTACACGCACAACAAGATTTTCTAATAATTCCAGGCGGTTTTCTAAAGATTCCACAAGTATTTAACGACCATTGAGACTTGTCCTTAGAGTACTGTTGAATATCTCATGTGCCAACGTAAGAATTAAATACACAGTATTCAAAGAGCTCTGGCATTTGCCTGATGTAGATCGAACAAAACCACGGAAAACTCCCGTACAGAGCAGCTGTCTCTTAGAATTATCCTCCAAACAGCGGCTGAATTCGACCTTGCTGACAAGCTAGTTGAAAATACTTCCACCGTCTTGACTCGAACCTAGGACCTCCCGGCTAGAGGTACTACAGTAAGACTTACTTACTACTTAGACTCACGTACTAAGAAATCGCACCATCTACATGTAAGACGCACCTGATTTCATCGCATGCGCTTATGCCATCTGAAAGGGCCAGAGCCCAAAGGATTTTATGAAGAAAAAACCTTACGAAGATTATCTCTTCCAAACGTTACATATAGTTTTTACTGCATTTTGACGAAAATACATCAACTAAAAAGGTGAATGGAAACACACAACTTTCAACATCACGAAAACAAACATGCCTTCGCGGTACTAAACACGAGACCCATCTAACCGAGATCACTTTTGTACACGTACCTTAGCGACTTTGTTCACTGGGTCCTCAACCACATTCAATTGACTTAAACAAGAATTTATTTGATGATATTATTGACTTTATGAAGTATAAGACTTGAGATACTTGTCCAGAGACTCCAGTATATAAGTATTCGATATAAATAAAAAATAATTGAATTCCACCTAATCAAAAAAGCAACTTAAAATTGAAATGTTATTAACCAAAACAATCTGGTATTGTATTCAGTGGAGTAAAACGTATTTTCATGAAAATGTAACAGTATTATAAATGGGTTAAAAAGTTTATTGATGGGTTTGGGTAATTTCTTAATATCATTGTATTTAACTTGTTTTGTGTTACTGCTGAAGATGTTATACGAGTTATCGTAGTTATAGATGCGTTTACGCTATTAATAATTATTTATCACCAAAAAATGCATGACGAACTAGAAGTGCACCGTGGCTTCGCATCAATGTCCATTTGACGTCACACTTATCTATTGTTGTGATGAAACAGATTACAAAGAAAAATATATTTTGAAGCAGGTTCCGCATTTTCTCCGTGTAAGAACAAGGCCTGTGGACATCCCTTCCCTCCGTGACAAGTGCCAGCTTTTCATTGCCTCGAACAAATTGGTGGCGGGGGGGGGGGACAGAGAGGGAGGCACCAGGAGTCTAGTGGCAGAAGTGTTCAGGAAGCGAACACAACAGACGACTCCACAGATCGAAGATTGTCCTTGAGGTGCGATAAATCTGCCACGTGCTGTGTCGGGGTACCTCCCACGCATGCGAGGATGTTATAATGTATTTCTCCTGCGGGGAAGAATATTACAATAGACACGTACTTGAGAAAAGACGTTATCAACCTATTTCTTTGGAATTATAAAATGATTTGATCCTTAATTAAATATGTTGCACAGAATTACTAGTGTATAGCTCACTAAATTACCATTCTTGCCTATTAGTTTCTTAAAAATACAGTATCAACATTGTATACGTGGAAAATATTTTTTATGGAATTGCATACATGGAAAATGGATATATTTAGGCTACAGAGAAGGTAAGAACATAATGAGTAAATCAGCACTACCGATCAAATTATACCGCAGGCATTTGCAATTTATTTAGATCACATACCAACTTGCCGTCATAATATTAAAACCAATATTCCAAAAATACATATCTAGTACTTTCTTTAAGAAGAAAAAAGTGGTCAGAAAAATGTCCTAATCTTCTGAAAAAGAAAAAAAACAATATATTAACAATGCTGCTTCTTTGTTTTGGTTAATAGCTGGATTACCAATATACTCGTATATTGGTAAACGACTGTCCTAACGATTTTTTAACTATCTTTGTGTCGACAAGATTGATTAGAGATTTCAGGCGCGTCAACTCCTAAGGTCATTAATCCAGTGAGTGTGGTGTATGCCTTTCCGGCGGAAGGGGTGGTGATTTTCAATCGTGCGGTAAGATCCGGAGCCGACCTGTCTAGTACCCCGAGGTATTCCCCAACCAGATGTCTCTATCAGCGAAGCACGGCCCCACCCGGGACAGGCTCTAAGCTCCCGAACGGTCTCACGGCATGTGTGGTAGTGTAGTGCATGTAAGTACACGAGTGTGTAAGGGACGAGGATAGGACAAGGAGGAAGGAAAGATCGCGCGCAGTCCGTGGCCCTTTTGTTAGGGTACTGCTCTGGCGTTCAACTGGTATTGGAGGAAAAAAAATTAGACCCATTTTGTTATTCAATTCACCCTGTTTCGCTCGCACCTTCCCAGCACGTAATGATCCCTTTAATTCAGGAACTAACACAGAGAAACGCACTCGTAGAGTTTTATTTTGATCTATAGCGCGTCCAAGGTTAAGAATTTAGTAGAGGAACTTACGGGATTTTCCGGCATATAATCATTCCCCTCCCGTATTTAAGATTTCAGATCTGTTTTAATTCTTTATTAACATAATTTTTCATTACAACAATTACATTAGTAAAACAATACTTTGAAAACATGATATATTTATCACAAATAGTGGCGAATATCTTTATTGACTGATTGATTTTTTCGTGTTTCCGGGCGCGTCAACTGCTTTGGTCATTTGTCCCGTTAGTGTAGTGCATGTTTTTTTCTCGGGAGATGGCGGTGATCTTCCCCCGCTAGATGGCGAGATCCGGCGCCGACCTACCGTCGGCTAGTGGGGTTTCCACCTAACCAAGACTCTCCCACCAGCGGGGCACTGCCCCAGCCGGGACAAGCTCTAAGCTCATAAATCGGTGTCCCGGAATATGTGGTAGTGTGTGTGTGTGTGTGTGTGTGTGTGTGTGTGTGTGTGTGTGTGTGTAAGGGGAGATGATAGGACAAGGAAGAGGAAGGGAACGATCGCGTGCGGTTCGTGACCCGTTTGTTAGGGTACTGCTTCGACATTCGCTTGTTGTTCGGAGAAACCACGGAAAACTGGCGAAAAGTGCAGCTGGCTGCTAGAAATCTCCTCCAGGCAGTGACTGAATTCGACCTAGCTGAAAAGCTAGTGTCGAAAGTCCTGCCGCCATCAGGACTCGAACCCAGGACTTCCCGGTCAGAGGCGCTGTAGAGACATCAGTTGATACACTGAGTCACCTCTCCCGGTGCGAATATCTTTAGAATTTATTAATTTGTGTAGGAAGGGATACGTTCAGCAGTTGGATCAGCCACAGCGGCGGTACCACTTTTTTCAATTGCCGAATCACAGTGTACTCAGAAAGTTCGCATTGCGGTCGTTTACTAGTTTGTTCGCCTGTGTCTAGTTGTGTTTTGTTTTTTGAGATTTATGGATTTAATATCGTCGAAGTTAAATGTAATTTCGTTCTAATTTCTTCATTTTGGTTGCTAAGTAGTGGTAAATTTATTAATTGACATTTTTTAAAATTTTTTTTTCTTTGTAAACTTAAACTTAATTTAGAATGTACGATCCGATCCACCAACCGTAAAGTGCAAGAGTAAGAGAATTAAGAGAAGAGAAACAAATTTCTTGCTGATTTTTTATGACATTTCGAAGAACAAAGGACGTGAGAAGCTCAACAGAAACGTTTCCTGTGTATCAGAGACTCGTAAGAAATACTTTAGATTTGAAGAAAGGGAAGAAAAAAGGCCTCACAAAATTGGAAACACTCAAGACAAACTACTTTAGCGCTAACCATCCAGCGCGTAATGTTCGATTCATACAGTACTGGAGAAAAGCGCCACGTTTGGCAACACTGTCGCCACCAGAGACCGGAGTTAATTAACATCGGACGTTAGCATCTTCTGCTGGTGAGGTTTTTAAATACTTCTCCAAAATAGTGTCTAAACTCGCGTAACCTTTGTAAATAGCAAGTTGGTTCGCGTCACTTGGGTGCAAGTTCGGATTGATTTTTAAATAATTCATGTTTCAATTTCATATTCTCAGTTATAATTTGAATACAGCTTTACATACATTCATAATACCTTACATGATGAAGTGTTCCATAAACCCATTTGGCAAAGCAGAAGATTGCCGTATATGGGAATTGTATTAACTGATGCTCAAAAAATTGCGGCAATTGAATTGTGTTAAAAAAGGATTATCCTGACAAGGTGCTGTTAATGTCTATTACTTTTAATTATATTTCAACATTGCATTTCTCTAATTTTGGTTTTATTTAATCACGGTGCGTACTCAAATGTTATAGTAATGTGTTCTGCATATAGTCTACTTCAGCACAAATGACTGAATTCTTTTTTAAATTTATAATTTTACTCAAGACTTATTGTTAAAGATAATTAAACTTCTAGGAAAACTATGTTATAAACATTTCCTATATATTTTTATAATCGTTAAACCTTAACTTATCCTTTGTTTGTGTCCATATAATTTTTTTGTACTTCAATGTAATTTCATGTTTCCATCTAAACATTTTTTTTTTTTTGTTATTTAAGGTCGCATCAACACCTTAGGTCATTAGCGACCACTATTGCTGTTAACGGTATGGTAACTATGTGGATGAAACGATATGGTGATTGATGATAAGGGGTGAAATGACGAACACAAATACAACCATGCCCGAGGCGGGACTCGAACCTGCGACCCTTCGGTTCGAGATCACTACGACACTATTGCCTTAGCGATCTCGGCCACCGGGCCGGCATCATCTAATCATTTGTTTAAGTTCTCGTTCACTTTGAGCCAAGTCGTGATTGTCGAAGCGTCTACGCCATGTCGGTTTAATTTTCATGCATCTTCATTTATTTATTTATTTTTTAACTGAACGTTTTCTCAAAGAGATCATGGTTGGTAGTTAAATACTAGCTATAGCGAAGATTCTGCTAGCTGTATATAAGTTTTTTTGCTAATGTTTCAAAACATTTCTTATTAAATACAATTGTCGACATCATGGTACTGTAAACATAATTCTCACCGAGTCAGTTTAATATACAAAAGCTGTATGTGTTATGTTTATCTTCGTTAAATATAATGTTTTGTTTATTAATCATTCGATAATTCGTCATATTAAAAAATAAATATTTCTACGCATAAGCAATTAATACAACTTACATTCTTTACTGTATTTCTAGATGGTTACGCCTTATTTGATTTTTTCCCTATTGTTGTCAGGAAAATTTCCTATGCAGATATTATGTGCATATATTCTGTATTACGATAAACAGCAAAAAATGTTACTTCACGAGTTTCATTTATCACCATGTGTGGTAAAATATCCATGAAAATATAACATCATTCAAAAGCTCGTTTGAGTGCAATTTGTAATTAATTGTAATTATTCAAATTCAATTTCAAATCTTTAATTGAAGAATTATACTAACTTGATGTGAAATGATGTATTGGATATAAAATTATATGATGTTCCATTTCATCATCCTAATTATAAATAATTCTTCTAATTTCTATGGGTCTGGGCCTCTTTCAAGTATTAATCCGATTAACCACGAAAAACTACCGAACAGAGAAACCGGCCGCTAGACAGCGACTCGGCTCGACCTATAGAAGGATATTCCTAAGAATGACTCATTCTTAGTGCCTGCTAGTGTTGGCACCATAATAAAGTTCTGTGGTCGTTGTGTCCTTGAGTTCATTACATTCTCTTCTCGCATTTGCAGTAGGCTATCTTGTAAATGGCATCGTCGCTCCTTTTGTTCTCATCCGAAAAAAATTTAGTGCGCTACGAGAAATAATTTAAATCACGAAGTGTAGTGTTATGTGCTCTCCTGTAAAAATTATTTTTTTCTATAAACATTACATTGAATTTACATTCCATTTTCTAGACTCTCGAACGTGCATATATTTCAGCGAAGCTCTTAGACTTCTGCATAGGGATGGCTTCACAGGAGCCATTAGCACTTTACGAAGGGGCATGGCTGAACAGCTGTCGCGGCGGAGGGATACTTCTCTGAAATACATGTGATGTTCACTTGTTTAGCGAACTGTGACTTTGGCTCATTCTTAAGAAAATCCTTCTATAGCTATCTAGATATTGTCAAAAATTCTGGCACGGTCGGCACACGAACATAGGATCTCCGGGTGAAATACCACATATTCCGGGAGACCGGTCGGGAACTTAGAGCTTGTCCCGGCTGGGGCGGTGCCCCGCTGGTGGGAGAGTCCTGGTTAGGGGGAAACCCCACTAGCCGACGGTAGGTCGACGCCGGATCTCGCCATCCAGTGGGGGAAGATCACCGCCATCTCCCACTCATCTCCCACGATAAAAAGCATGCACTACATGTACGGGACTAATAACCTTACCAGCTTACGGCTCGGATTCATCAAGCAACCGAAACCGTCGCCATCCGTAATGGCTTTATGGAAATTCCGGTCTTCTCTTGCTGCCATGCGTTCCCATAATCACGTTGAAATTATATTTTACCCACTGCCTATATAGAAAACAAATTAGCATTAGAATCAAAATGGTGAATGTTGAACTAGTTATTAAAAAAACAACGTGGTCTTTGGTGTGCCCGCAAAGCAGACAATGATCAATATACGTTGTCCTTCCTATAGGGCAAAACTCAACACATATTTTAGCATACAAGCTTGCACAAAATGATTTTAATATATTTCTAAATGGACGTAATATTAGCTTTTAAATATAAAACATGTTCTTTCAATTATATTGCAATTTATTTTCAGCTCTACCTTTGATCCCGTCTCCCCCATTGACGACCCAAACATGGTTTAGGTACGGGGTTGTTACGAGTAAAAAGGCTGAGATGAGTGTAACTTCATCGAAGACGGAATACTACAAGGACTCGTATTAAAATTTGCCATTATGTTGGTAGCAACCTGATCACTCGGAAACAATTGAAGGGGACACCACTTCCAGCATGTTATGATTGTGGTCAATGCGCAATTTACTTTTTGCAAGTAGCAGTTTGTGCTACCAACATTTATGCCGTTGCCACTCTCACTAGCAAGGAGGAACTACGGAGAGACTTTCCTGGAACGCTGTATTTGTATTATGAATAGAATTATGTCGCAGCTCGGAGAAAAGAATTATGTGGTGGACTCTGATTGATTTATTGTTGTACACGAAACAGTAAATTCTAACACGTCTTGAACGATAGTAGCTAGCCGAGGCGACAGATTTACATGATAATGAGCGGCGCGAGCCAAACGCAATTGTGTACACTGTAAAACCTTATATTTGTCTATGTATTTTAGATAACTTACTCGTTCTATTTTCATTCGCGTATTGTTTTCTACTGCTTTATTTGTGAATGATGGATGGGATGGATGGATGGACGCTTTTCAATTCACCTTGTAGAAAGGATAAGCCGTATGAAATAGGGCTAAGCATTATGCTCTTATAAATGTATATATTTCAAATTCTGAAATCAGCAAACCGGGCCGTATTGATGTTATGGAAACTATTAAATACCAAATTGCTCACGACATTCCAGAACATTTTTAATTTATTCTAATAATACTATAGTAAAGATCGCGATAATAGGGATACCAAGGACATTTCACGGACAACATTCTCCTGATTATACGCGTCATTAGGGAAGATATTGTAGTAAGCATAGGCACTACATTTAAAACCGTACGGTATTTTAATGTTGTACATATAAAAAGTAATTACTCATGAGCCCAATAGGTGTAAATATATAAGAACAAATGTTAATTTTTTTATTGTTGAGAAAGGCTGATTATTCATATTAATTGCCATCAATTCAATAATTGTGTTTAATTAATAGAATGTCCAGGAATCGAAATTCCGTATAGAATTACACGTTCACATGCATCAGGTAAGGACTAAAATGTATGTAGAAACCCATGGTTAACTGCAGCGCCTCTGGCTGGGAGGTCCTAGGTTCAAATCCTGACGGCGACAGGACTTTTGACACTAGCTTTTCAGCTAGGTCGAATCCAGTCGCTGTCAGGAGGAGAATTCTAGCGGCCGGCTGCTTTGATCGGTAGTTTTCCGTGGTTTCTCCGATCAACACCAGGCGAACGCCTGAGCAGTACCCTAACAAACGGGCCACGGACCGCGCGCGATCTGTCCTTCCCATCCCTTGTCCTATCCTCTCCTCTTACACACACACTTACACTAACATGCACTACACTACCACATATTCCGGGAGACCGGTCGGGAGCTTAGAGCTTGTCCCGGCTGGGGCGGGGCCTCGCTGGTGGGAGAGTCCTGGTTAGGGGGAAACCCCACTAGCCGATCGTAGGTCGGCGCCGGATCTCGCTATCCAGCGGGGTGAAAATCACCGCCGTCTCCCGAGAAAAAAATCATGCACTACACTAACGGGACTAATGACCAAAGCAGTTGACGTGCCCGGAAACACGAAAAAATCAATCAATCAACCCATGGTTAAATTGAAAGTAAAAATTAATAAATTAGTGTTAACATTGAGAGAATTCATGAGCATAGAAGAGGAATGGTAGAAATAACAATACTAATAATAAAAGTGGAAATAATCCCCTTTATAAGATGGGTATAATTATTTGCAGATAACATTGATAGTGTAGTAAAAAGGTGTAGAAGGAGAGGTTTTGTTCTCAAATGGCTAGCCCAACACGGGGCACGAAAAGAAGTATTTCTCAAAATAGTGTGCGATTACCCAAACGATTCAAAACAAAACATCAAGAACAAAATATCACGCACGACACTTCGACATTTTATTCCCAGAGGTCCGATGTAGTTTGAAATCCCCTCCTCTCCTCCAAGACAACTCATTTTCTCCTGTACACAAGAGCTTCAATTAAATTATACGTCATAAAATGTGGATATCCACAGAATAATTATTAATCACCATATAGTTTTTTTAGATAGTCAGCACAAAATACCCGGAATTCCACAAGCATTCATCATATCCCATCTTCGTGAAAGAGACAAAAGTTCCATTTTATATAAACCACAGTGCTTAAGATTATTTGAATGTAATTGGAACAAATTTTAATAAAATCCTTTATTTTACTGAACATTGCTTTTTTTGCTGAACAGCGTGCGCTCGCGTAAAAGAGGGAAGAAAGGGATCCACGTGTTAAGAGTTCTGCTTTCGACATTCACCAGCTTTTGTTTGAAAACAAAACAAAGCACGGTAATCTACCAGTATCTACACGGTAATCTTAACAGTAAATGCAGCCGGTTTGCTACTAGAGTTTGCCTCAAATCAGTGGCTCGATTAGACTACGCATCCATCCCTTGAATCACGAGCTGGAAGTTGGCACAACCACCATGAAAGTTAGGATGAACATTTTTTTATTGAATTGAATGGATGCCTTATTTTACGTGGCCATGAGGCCTGCTCTTCCGTCTGACCACGCAAATTTCGCTTCGCTTCTTTCACCAACTAGGGTAGAAAGGACATGATTTAAGGACTTAATTCACTGCAAATTGTGTTTTCCCTGTATAGAAAAGACCAAATACACTGCAAATTATGCTCTATTTACTTCTGACGTATTTTGTGAAGTGAACTAAATTAGATTAATTGAAGCCAATATATTTTTATCCTCTATCTTCTGTGCCCGATTTTTTACGACTTGTTTAATTATCTACCTTTTGTTTGTGGATAAAACATCTCATAATCGCAATTTAAGCCAAAATATGAAATGAGAACTAACAGTATCATTCTCTGCTTATGTATTGGAACCAAAGAAACGCGCTTTATATTACTTTCATCAAACAATATCTCTACCCCTAGGTGATCTTGAAGTCCCGGTATTTCCTTCACCTTCTCCAGTATTTTGAACGTTGACACGCTTAATTTCCTTTCAGTTTTCTTTTCAATTACAAATTGATATTCATGACCTCTGTCAAATTAAATTTTATTGCGCACGAACTCAAAATTAGAGGTTACTACACCAGATTTACGTCATAGATGTTCGGTCTTGACCCTCCATGGGCTACTACCCGTCGTAATTTCTTCTTCTACCAGGGTCCATAAACCCCCGAGTGGGCACCTACGCTTTTATATTCACCCTAGCCCCGCCGACGCACAAGTACGCGGACAGGCTGGTATCTGGATCGCACCGGAACGAAGTTTGTCCACGCGACAATCTCCCCATACAATGCCTGGGTAAGGGCCGCCCTGCCAGCTCAGAACTCCTATCTATCCAGGTTAGTACCGGAGTCAAATTAATCGCGCCGAGAACAAGTTCCCTTCTCTTTTCCCAGAAGACGTATCGGGCCACTGCCACGACGAAGCCGAAAGCTCAACTGGGGGCCACTTGAACTAAGGTTCGGGCTACTCAGGACCCACTTCCCGTCTCCTCACTGCATCCACCTTGACTAATGACGTGAGTACCGCCACAATCTAGGAAGCGTGGTTCGTTGTCCCCGTCCGGACTTCTTTCGGTAGGATCCGGAGCATTCCGAAGGACGTCCTTTGCCCAATCCAGCCTAAAGGTCGCCGCCAGGGGCCAAACTGATGGGTTACCGGGCAGGCCCCGCAATATGGGGCTTAGTGTGTGCCTACTCACTGTCTCCATCTTAAAGCTAACGACGTGAGTTGCGCCGTGAAACTTAGGATTCAGGTGTTCGTTTACAACTCTCCTTCAGAGATCGTGATCGCCTACTCGACAGCGATCTCCCCCCCCCCCTCGCCATTGTGGAGATAACAAGCATCAACGATTTTTGGTCAATTTCTTAGCAAGGACACCAGGTGCTCTTGAAAAGGCACATTCTAAAAGTGCGAAACGTAGAGCTGACAATAAATATATAAAATACAAATGTTTTAATTCCTGGTGTCATCTTAAGATTGATCCTATATGATCTAAAACTATTTGAAACGACCCATCTACAACATTACACTACAATCAACAGGAAGAAATACAATTCCAATAATAATAATAATAATAATAATAATAATAATAATAATAATAATAATAATAATAATAATAATAATAATAATAATAATAATAATAATAATGTATGAATTTTAATATTTTTGTAATCCTTTGTTTTTATTACGTAAAATGTGTTGTTTCTGCTATTGTCAACCGATTGTTCAATATTTATATTGCTCTTAAAAAGTCACATGCTAAACGTACGAAACTTCGTTTCATACCAAAGTACAGCTGAAAATAAATATACAAAATACGAATGTTTTAATTCCTCGTATCCTCCTAAGATTCATTCTATATGGTCCAAAACTACCTGAAACGAGTCATCTATCTGCAACATTAGACCAGGATCAACGGGACGAAATACAAATTCCAATAATCAATGAAGAATCAAAGAATGATAAGTAGAAATCGAAACAATGCAAAAACTGTATTATAAAAAGAGGCATTTTCGTTTGTTATATCACAAATTTAATGTTCGAACTATAAGACATTGTTCTAAAGTGAACAAGAAAAGCTGACATTTCATGAACATCCCCTTCCCCCTGGTGATGACAGAAAATGTGTCCAGGGACTGTACGTTGGCCGGGGGGCCGGGCGTGGGGCAGCGGGGGCGAGCTCGCCGTGCCAGGCGCCCGCGCCGCGCCGCGGCAGCCAGCAGGGGAAGGGAAGAGGGGCCGGAGGAGTATTGACCGCTGGTCACAAGCGGGGCCGAGCCGCTGGGGCAAGGGTGGGGGTGGGGGAAGGCCCGTACCTGGCACGGCGCCCCTTTGCCGCACGCGGCTCCTCACCCGCCCACTCTCGCCACCCACACCGCCCTCCCTCCCCCGCCGACGAGCAATAGCACGCTGGTGTAGAGGGATTATTATAAGAAGGGACCGTTTTGACACATAGAAACAGAACAATAGAACTGAAGGTTACGTGGTCGTTGTGTCCTTCAACCCATTAGACTCTCCTTTCTCCATTTTTTTTGTTTGCTGTTGGCTAACATACAAATAGTTTCGACGCTTCCTTTCGTGATGTCCTCGTCCGGCGAAAATTCGAGAGGCATTCAATAATTAAAGAAACAAATATGTCTGGAGAAATAAACGTTAATTTTTACGAAACAGGACTTTTCCTACTTATCAATATAATCCCCACCAACATTTTTGCATTTGTTGCAACGGGTTACCGTACTTTTTACACCGGCTGCAAATAACTCTTTATCTTCATCTTTGAACCAATATCCCACAGAATTTTTGACATTTTCGTTATTCCAATTCTTCTTACGACGTAATACCTCCCTCAATGGAGCAAACAAATAGAAATCAGATGGTGCTAAATTGACGCTATAAGGGAGATGAGGCAATACTTCCCAACCTATTTTGTCGATGGTTTTACAGCTTTGTTTAGCAGTGTGTGGACGTGCGTTGTCTTCCTGGAGAATCACACTTCTCCTCTCAGATCCACGACGTTTTTTTCTAATGACTGGCTTCACCTTGTTCAAACGCATATATGTGTAGTATTGGCTGTTTATTGTACGCTGTTCATCCAGATAATCACAAACAAACGCACCTAGAGCGGTTCCAAACTCCGTCAACATTTTTCCTGCTGATGCGGCCAGAACTGTGTTCGTCAGTTATTGAGACTCGACAACTTTTGAACTGTTCTACCCACCTGTAAAATTTCCCGCGGTAAAAACAACTTTCACCATACACTTTCGTCATTCAAGAACATATAATAGCTGTTTTTTTTACATTCAGCATATAAAAAAACTGAATCAAAGAACGGTTCAATCAATGTGGAATTTTCAAGTCGTCTGGCCATCGTTCAACCAAATTTTGAGGAAGTGAACACAATGCTGATCATCCAGATGGTCATAGATCATCCCAGAGATGCCAACGTAAAGTCATAAAATTAGCAAACTAGTTCTTACAACTGTTTTTTTTTCAGCAGACCAATTTGTCTCTTTAATTATTGAATTACCTACGTATAGTGTGCCACGAAAAATAATTGAAATTAGGAAATGCATTGCTATGAGCTCTTCTGTAAAAATTGTTTTTTTGTATAAACATTAAATTGAATTTACTTATGTAACTGTGATAAGTATTATGTTTATTTTAAAACTAAATCTTGAATGCGAGATGCTGGTGCTCGTGTTTTCGGCGAGTGTGCTGTAAGGTGGAGAGCTGTATTTACATTCGTGGTTGAAGGAGACACACAGGGAAATTGGAAGGAAGGTTGGCATCGCACGTGACGTTTCCGTGGTGGAGGAACACCACCAGTTACGACAATAAAACGCACTATCCCTATACAGTATTTGAATAACTCCTCGAGTGTGCAGATGTGCGACTTCCGTCACTCGCGTCTACACCACTTCCCGTGCAAGACACAGTGTGTCATTCGATGCGTCTCGGTTTCCTGATGGGGAACATTTTATTTGTTTTCTGCCACAACATTCAAAGCAATTTCCAAAAACGTGTTTTGGCGCTGCGATCTTGGTGACTTTTATTTATTTATTTATTTATTTTACGTCAAAAAAAACAGTTAAAAACTGCGTATGACGTGCTATGGGGAAAAGTGAAATGTGTGCACATTTTCAAAATTCTGTGATCCCTACACTAAGTCATATACTACTTAAATTTTGAATTTTTGAAAGGGAGAAAAAAACTCCCATGTAATAAAATCTATTTTCAAGGATAAACAAGCAATAAATTTTGAATTTTGAAAGGGAGAAAAAAAAACAAAAAAACTCCCATGTAAAAAATCTATTTTCAAGGGTAAATAAGCAATAAATTTTGAATTTTGAAAGGGAGAAAAAAAACAAAAACTCATGTAATAAAATCTATTTTCAAAGATAAAAAAGCAATAAATTTTGGCTCTTTATTATTTCCTGCCGCGACAACATGGACAAGACGTGCACTAAGCTGAGAATTAAACCAATGCCACCTAAATAGATCTATGGATGTTGATTAAACTCCAGTACCCAAAGCATTTTTCGCTGAAATTGCACAATTTTTTTTTCAAGACGTTGGCCACATTGTTGGCATGTTTAAATTAACAAGTAATTAATTTCAACAAAAGAGTGAATCGCGCGGCATATTTCATTTTAAGTTATTCAAAAGGCCTTTTACTATATTTTTTTACAATAAATTTGCAAAACCCAAGGAACAGAATTGCCTTGGAACTTATTAAATTTGAAGAATTTCACGTGAATACGGAGAAAACAAAACTGTGAGTAATGTTAGAAAATGAAAGTTCGACTTTTTATGTTCTTAACAGTACAAATACCGATTTTCATATGAATGTGACCCAGAACTCAATCTCATTAAACTTAACTAACACCTCCTTCACATAAACATAAAAAATAGTAGGCTTTTAATGTTTTATTAGATTCGCAAACGAAAAGATAAATAAAGAAATTGCAGAAGTGGAAGTAAACACAAATTATATTGAGGTTGCGGTGTTTAAATCTCTTCAAAAATCAGGGGAGAAAAATATGGAAGTGTTAAGCAAATCCGGGAAAGAATCAAATGTAGTTGTAGATTTTGCAACAGAATTTTCGGAACTAATTGCCAAAGATATATTAGGATTAGAGAATAACCCAGAAGAACTACAGGTGATCTTTGTGCATATTAGAAGAAAAAAGTAAAAAATTTAGCTGTACTAAACATCTATTCGCATCCTCAATTCCTTCCAAGTATTTTTTTACGGCCATCAGATGTTGGGAATTTTTGAAGCGGAGCGAAACATTGTCAGCTGCTATGATTGATTATAGTTGATTGAAGTTGATTTTCATCACATGAAAATACTTTTAAAGCAGTTTGAACGTCGGCCACGCCACATTCAACTAGTATTTCGTACGGGACCCGATGACAGTGGTCTGTGTCCCCCACATAAACCAAACAAAGAGCTCGCATGGAACAAAGCCAGATGGGAAACAATCTACGATTTCTGTTATTTACATCGTCACAGGATAACACCGACACAGATGTCGCCGGCTAACACTGAAAACAGATGTGCAAAAGTTGGACCCGTATGAACATTTCACACTTTTTAAGATATTTTTAATTTAAATCATCAAAAATAGTAATACACATCACAGGGCCAAAACGTGAATGTTTCCATGTCTACTCTTGAATTAGTTGGAAATAAAAACGTCATTTTTTTGATATTATAGGCATTATGTTTACACTTACAACTGTTAAGCTTAAACACAAAAATGCAACTATTATGTTCCTCGACGTTTCGGAAAATGTTGGCCTTCCGCTTCCAGGTGACTAAGATTCAGAAACACGCATTCGGTCACTTACGTTCTTTTGACCTAAATGTTCTACTGTTCGAGTCAGAACAGTGTCAGGGTGTTTGACAATAGCTAGATAGCTAGGATTAGTTCAGCCTCTGTCCGAAGGACAATCCCAGCGGCCCACTTTAGTTTCCTTTGCAGCTCGAATCGTTTCGTTAGTTCGCTATGATTTCTCCAATCAAAACCCCAAAGGAACGTCAAACAAAGTACACTAAGAAATTGGCGATATGTTTCCTTACTCTTCCTTGCCCTATCTTCACCCGCTACATATGCACACTTACATTAACATGCACTTTAGGAGAGTTGCTGTATTGGAAGAATCCTGGATAGAAAGAACCCTGCAATCCAATGTGTATGTCGGCACCGGACCTCGCATCTAGTCACCTCGGGTGATTAAAAACAGGCACTACAGTTACGAAACTGTCATAGAAGACCGAAAACAACGAAATAAACGACCATAACGAAATAATCAATCGGGTGCTAAAAGTCACTATAGTCGGTATGAACACAAGTACGATGCAACGACTTGTTCCGGAACTGAGACCTATTGGAGAAAATTCTTTTTCTTCAAACTCTTACACTGACAGACACAAATGGGCACATTCCACATCGGTGGCGTATTCTCCTGAGCTGATGTATTGGCCGGTGCAATTTTTTTAGTTAGAAGTTCAAGTGAGACACGATGAAGACAGTTTTTAATATTAATAATGCAATAATCAATCAATCGGGTAGTAAAAGTCAATATATGTCGGTATGAACAAAACCGATGAGATGACTTGTTCCGAAACTGAAACATACAGAAGAAAATTCCCCTTGTTTTCCTGATGGGCCCTTGTTTTGCTTCTGGACATAAATGTAACTTCATTTTCTGTGCACGTCTTCTAGAATTCAGTGGGAAATACAATTATTCAAAGTATCGTTTCCACGTTGTCGCGGCAGGAAGTAATAAGAGCCAAAATTTATTGCTTATTTATCCTTGAAAATAGATTTTATTACATGGGAGTTTTTTTCTCCCTTTCAAAATTCAAAATTTATTGCTTATTTATCCTTGAAAATAGATTTTATTACATGGGAGTTTTTTTGTTTTTTTTTCTCCCTTTCAAAATTCAAAATTTATTGCTTATTTATCCTTGAAAATCGATTTTATTACATGGGAGTTTTTTTGTTTTTTTTTTCCCTTTCAAAATTCAAAACTTAAGTAGTATATGATTTAGTGTAGGGATCACAGAATTTTGAAAATGTGCACACAATTCACTTTTCCCCATAGCCCGTCATACGCAGTTTTTAACTGTTTTTTGACGTAAATAAATAAATAAATAAATAAATTCTTTTTTCAAACTCTTAAACTGACAATCGCAAATGGTCTCATTCCTTATCAATGGCGAATTCTCCTGAGCTGAATTATCGTCCGGCGCATTCTGTTTAGATAGAAGTTCAAACGAGGCGGGATGAAGACATTGTGGACTCGAAATGCAGTCAGCACTTGCTGGCAGTCAGCAATTGCTCCTTGCCATGCCGTAAGTTATAATCACGCTCCAAAAATATTAATTAATTAGAGCTACTGTCTGCACATCAGCGTACACCATTATGATACGTTTATTTTTACATTCTCACTACGAAGTAGAGAGAATATTCTGTAATGCTGCGCTAAAAAACGGCGAATTTTCAGGAGAAAAACTCTTAGTACTGGGCCCTGGTAACGAAAAAGGGAATAAATTCCATTGCTAAATTTTAAAAAAAATCCTCGATTTCGTATCTGTTTAATATAGTTCCTCTCCACCCTGAACGCGACACATTTATATTTTGTTGGTTCTGCGATGAACAAGCATAAAATAAATTGTATTAAATTTCTTCAAGGAATTGTCACTCCGACAGGAACAATTATATAAACGGAAGGAGGGGGTGACAATAATATAAATTGTATTATAGTTTAGTGTATTAGTAATTAGCCACGTAAAAATGTTAACCTTATATCATTAAAAAGTAACCTTAAATGTAAGTAGTGGTACTACAAGAGTATATCCGTCCTCACATTATTGGCAATACATTCAAACAAGAATAATTTCCTCATATAAATTATCTCCTTATCCTCTGGATATTGCTCCTGATCCCCTGCTATTTGGATTCATTCCCCTGGAAGTCATTATTTCATTTTAGAAGAAATTTTAAAATTGTAGAATGTACTTGAATTTCTTAAGGTCATCTGTTTATTGTATTATTATTATTATTATTATTATTATTATTATTATTATTATTATTATTATTAATTGATACGAAACAAATATATCAAGGGTAATATTTATGCCCTAATGAACACTTTGGTTCTTAAATTTATCTTTGAAAGAGCATCATCCATATTTTTATATTAAAAAGAGTAGGAGATGGGCTGCTTTCTTGACTAAAGCCATTATTAATACAAAATGTGTACTCATAACTTTTAACATATGTAATACCTAATGAGAATATCATTAAATTCCCGAAATGTTGCTATTAATGTAGTGATTTTCATGAAAAATGTTCAAGAAAAATTAGTGTTTTTATCAGTTTAATAATCAATATCTGCTGTCCAAAATAATAAAGGCCAATAATCTCTTGTGAATAACAGTATAATTGAACTTGTATTATATTTTTACTGTACAAATTTATTATTATTATTATTATTATTATTATTATTATTATTATTATTATTATTATTATTGTTGTTGTTGTTAATATTAACCATTTGTATTATTAGTTCATTACAAAGTGTAAATTGCTAAATCAAGATTTTTGAAAATATAGAGGAACTTTTCATAACCACATAAACTTGTTTCATTTCAGAATACCCCCCCTTATTCAGTAGATATTGAAGGGGAAATGTCATCCACATGTACGCCTAAATTTTGTACATTTTTTCGCTTTGTCCACAAGCTTATTTCCATTAACATACAATTTCCAGGCTACAATGTATTTCTTATATTCAACGTATATCTGAGTATTTTCGGGCTGGAACGTACACTGCCTCGTTTCTGTGAGTATAATAGCTTCGTAAGTAACTTATGGCCGAGGTGGCTAAGAGCGAGTACCGACTCAGCGCTTTGGTCCGAAGGGTCGCGGGTTCGAGTTCCGCCTTGGGCATGGCTGTTTGTCCCTTGACTTTGTATGTATGTTTTGTCGCGGAGGGCCTCGCGTTCTGCTGACCCCAGATCAGAGGAGCCCGCAAGTGTGTTGGTGTCTAGTGTATGGTCGAATATGCGTCCCATCGGGGCGTAAAGGGTAACCGGCTATCGGGTGGATAAAAGCCCTAGATAAAAGAAAGTAACTTAGTAATTAAATTCAGTTAATATAAGAATAGTGCGGGAATGACATTATTACGAGTAAATGCTAAACTTTCGCAGTTCTGTTTAACTTCGCCGCGTGTGCTTGCCCAACCTAGACGGCGGCCATGTTTTTTTCTACATGAAGGTCTGATAATTGAAGACTGTCTTGATGCGTGCGCATGTATGGGGAAGACTGAGTGGACTGTAACAATAACTCCAGGTGGCGTGCGTTCTTCCAACAGAGCTATACGCTATCCAAATCGAATTCAACAAACAGGGCATATTGAAACTGGTAGCATCGATGGCAGAAAATGTTGACAAACTTGAAACTAGTAGAAACGTGGATTAAAGATACAATGTCATTCATGAGTCGTTTATGTTTTGGTACCACTCAAATTACTGGGGAAAATTATTGTGCGTTAGCATCCGATCTACCCACCTATTTGTTTAAGTTTATATGGGATCAGTTTTTAGTTAAAAGAACTATTTATGTTTTAAAATGTTTCTTTGGAGAATAAACATTTGTTAAGTTGGAACCAAGCTTTTTATTGCCCGAAAACATATCACTTAATATCCTTTACTTCTATCCATTATAGCCTCAATTCACTGTTTATGTTCTGCGCAATGCAGCTACTGACATACCAATATGTGGGACCTTGTATTGCGTCACATTTATTGTAAGTAGCGTAAATTATAGGGATAAATATAGGTGAATATGCCAGCATAGCAACGGTAAGCGAGCCGTCGTCAAGGTCAACAATCTTCATGCAGTGACAATCGCGGAGACAGCTAATTCATTTTGTAAGGAATTCAGGGATTGGCCGAAAAAGCAGTGACAGTCGTGAAGACGGCTAGTTCATTTTGTAAGAAATTTAGGGATTGGCTAGGTACGGAAGTACATCAAGTGTTGTCTGTAAATAAACAATCGAAAAGATGGACCTAGTTTTGAAGGGTTGAAAGAATATGATAGGCATTCATTCTGACTGATGCCGTGGTGTTGAACGGATCGTGCACAATTAATGTTAGGAGTTTTTTGGGACTTGTAAGCATCTACTAGGGAGTAGATATTGGTAGAACTTTGAATTTGAATGCTATGTGTGGACAGTAAAACTTAAAATATTTCAAGTGAACGAGTTAGAAGGACATTGAGGGCTTAGGCGAAGTTATCAGTAACTGGACTGGAATGCTAACAGCAGATAGTTTATTGATCGTTGAGTATTCAGCATACGCGTGGGATGAACTTGGAATTCGTAAATTGGCGAACGAATTTTATTAACGAGACTTTATTAACTTCGGAAACTGTGATGAACGGTGATTGAAGTGTGCTTCTGCAAGAAAAGAAGAGAGAAGATGGTATCTGGACCTGAGGACAGCGACGTCGGAGAAGAATGAAGATGGTCCAAGAGCGCGCGAAGACGAATACGACATTATAAGGTTGGAGCAGGTCATGACCAAGGTTGTTTTTTTTTTCATATTGTGTAAAATTATAAAGTACCTAAATTGTTTAATAAATTTCCATGTTTTGTGAAATGAATACATGATTCTCATTGAGCCAATTCTAGTAACGAAGTAGCAAGATAGAAATATATTTGCTTTTCAGATTCCTCGATCACTCTGTATAGATGGCAGATCGGATAATCATCTATTAGCATACAATAGTGATTATTTCTATGAAACCCATCGACCCAGGTAGCCGGAAACTAATTTATTTATAATTAGAGTTGGAGGTTAACTTTTATGATAGTATTAGCGTTATCTTTTCCTGGCGCCCATTTATACAAATTCGGAACGGATTACGTTGAAATAAATCATCAATATATTCAGTTTATTTCA
>BLKR01006984.1:0-46125 GCA_011170035.1 Teleogryllus occipitalis | reverse complement strand
CGTATATTCGAAATAATCAACTTATGAAATACTGATATTTTTTTACTAACTCTATTGGCACCAATTAACCCTCTTATCTTCCAATTCTTCAGTTTTAATATTCGTTTACGTACTTGTCGAATTAAATTAGAATTCATGCTCTTTCATTTTGTTTTGACGATATTTTCCATTCAGGGGAAGAGAACTGAGTTCCGAAAGAACCATCGACGTGTGTAGAGACAGTTATAATTTGGCATGCCTAAATAACAATCAACACGATAATTTCAATTTGTTGATAATGTCAAACATGCTATTTTCACTTCTTTGACGACTTGTTAACGTAGCTAATCTGTGATCAACAAAAAATATTATGGTAGCATTTTTTTGGAACATTGGAAAACATCTGATCGATATCAAACTTTTGCATTCCAAATTCACGTAATGTGGAATTGAAGTCACTTTTCTTTCACTATCAAAAGATTAAAATAGGTACAATTAATTTTAATTTTCTATCACTTCCCTACTCTGACATTGCGGATAAACCACACGTGACGTTTTCAGCAGATTCAGGGGATGCCAGGTCATGGGTTTAATAAGGAAGGAAGTGTGAAACGAGAGCCTGGGATAAACAGTGACGGTGGCGACATCGTAAGAAATCGGCGGCCAGACTGCGAACGTGACGCGGCGTCGCCCGGCGGGCGCCTGCTCTCCTTTAATTGCACGCCAGAGTTCGCGCGCGTGCCGTGGAAATCCGAAAACGCGGAGCGCGGTGGGGACGGGGCGGGCAACGCGAGGCAGTCATGGAGTCGATGATTAAGGTGGTTGTGGAGATTGTGGTGGAGACGGCTGTATGGTGAAGCATTACATCTTCTCGATATTTCTCACTCGTACTCGTTCGAACATCCCGTATCCGAGTACACAATATTCGAGTCCCGCATACTCGAGTGACCGTTACTAGCGTGGCTGGAAGCCGTTTTCGTAACGCTTTCAGACATCGACGATAAAACTTCCATCGGACGTGTTTCATTTTGAGCAATAGAGGTTATTGTGCAAATTTCACCTAGAGGGCATATTACAATAATATACAAATGTAGTTTACATACTATATTTTTTTCGAAACCAATACTAAAGTTAAAAACTGAACTCCTGTATCTTCGAACGTATCAAAAGAACACTGCGGTCACAAATAGTTGTTGGTAGTAGAAAGATACAACAGTGGCGCGGTGTATAATTGAATTTTTCAAGAAAGTAGCAAAATTAATGTCTGGGAAACGGATCGTTAAATGCAAATGGCTATTTTAATTATTTCGATATCATTAAAATTTATCTTCACGTAGGGGTAATACAAAGAAATTTCATTGAATTTTAAGATTTTTTAAATCTTTTAATATGTGGGTAATATTTATTAATATTTCAATCCTGATGTTCGCAAAACCTTCGAAAATTATCAATAAACATGACAATGACGTACTTCTAAATAGTGCTTAATCTACGAAAATAAACTATGGGGAACATTACTTTTACTTCTAGAAATCTTATTTCGAAAATGTTAATAATATAATACAAAACTAATAACTAGAGACCGGAAAAATATGTAGTATGAAAGATCAAAATATGTACATAAATATGTAATGAAAACAGTGAGAATATGTAATTAATATGTAAAATAGGATATAATATGTAATGTTAAAATACATTAATTATAAACTACATTTACCTAATACGAAATTACATTTATCAAAAATTTCCTAAACCAATTTTAAAAATAATACAAACGTTTTAAAAATCATTTGAAGAGCACTAGTTGATGCACACAGCATCAAACAACTTTCCCGTCTACATTACCAAGGGTACTTCATCTATTGCTATTCACAACCATAGTTTAGCTGCCAGACTAGACGTAATAGAAATCCTCGTACAAAATGGGATATCTACGATCAGCAAACAATCACTGCAGCGTGCAGCATTTTCATTGACGTGTTGCACGTCGGTGATCGCCCGAGTTTCTCGGAAATTAAAGTTAAAGATCCCGAAACCTGGGGTCAGTGATGCTTTTCACACCAAGAGTTCAAAAAGATCTCGGTCGCTGACGCCACTGAGATATCTAAAGCAAGCCCGCTGGACTGTAAGGACATCCGACCGCGTCTTAACGTAGCGCACCTCGATTCGACAGCATTCAGTAATAATGTAGGAAAAAATTCTGTTTACAAAATACTTTTCTCTAAAAATATGTATAACATAAGAAAATTGAAGAAATAATATTTTTTTTTGAAAATAGCAAAATATGTAAAATATGTAATATAGTACTAAATATATAAAAATATGTAACGAAAATATTGGATATTTATGGAGTTTAGACGGCCATGATTTGCCAAGATTACAATTTTGAGAATGGTAAGTAGAAAGACGAAAAAATATGTAATTACATAAAAATCCGGTCTCCACTAATATCTATTATACAAAATAGCAATAAACAATAATAATATAATACATCACAAAAGCATAAGTATGTGTTAAATTCACTCTGTAAATGTTTTACTATTCTTCAAAACAACTGTGAAAGGGAATTGCAAATGTTTGGCGTGCGATACGCGACGCGTACGTGGGATGCAGTTTCGCAGATACACCGGAGACAAGATAACCTACAGGTCACTAATCGAAAGATGAGCGTCGCTTCACAAAGCGTGGGCCAAGCACGTACGAAAGGATGTACTAATTTTCCGCTTATCACTATTATGACAAAGACCAATTCACTTTTCACGTCGCGCTCACTGCCTGCGCAAATACTAAAATGTATAAAAATCCAAAGATTCTTGGTCTAAAAAATAATAGGAAGTAGATGCATGCCAATAACATTTTACAATCTTTGATACTTAAGGATTCATACACTCTTTGGCGTTGTGGATCAATAAAATATCACACAATGGCTAGGGTGTCAATGAGTTTCTCTTGTGTCTCTTGTCTAATAAAAATAATAACTAATAAAATAATTACTTTTAGAGTAATTAACTAATAGAATATTGACTAATAGAATAATAACTAATAAAATAATGACTCATAAAATAATGACTCATAAAATAATGACTAATAAAATAATAACTAATAAAATCTGTTTCCAAAGTTCACTTCTCGCATCTTTTCTCTTTAGCTTGTATTCACTACTGGGAAGTTTGTTTTCTATCATATTTTTCTGTTTACTCTCTCATCACTGTACGCCAAGTAGCACTTCGAGAAGGTTTCGAATATAGCACACACGGCCGAGTATCAGACACTCGAACGAGTCACTGTTCGCCGCACATTAGTGACATCCAGCGGCCAAAAAAGAACTCTTCCGTGCAGCAAGCGTACTCGAGTAAAATGCTCGAATCCAGAGCACTAATGGCGACCCGTCCATCTATAACATCGACGGGGTGTCGTGGGGACCCGTCCATGGCGAGCGATGTTGTGATGAAGTGTTGCCCTGGAAATAGCAAATAATAAGCAGAATTATAAGCTGGGTGGGAAGAGATAACGCAAACTTCTCCTGACAATTTCATGTTAGTCGTTTGTATTAGTTCAAGTGCTACAATATATTCGATTATTATTATTCCTCGTATATTAATTTCTGCTGCTCAAGAAAGAAGAATGAATTAAGGAGTGAAGCAGATCCAGAACACGGTTGCGCTCGTCTCAGGCTGCAATGACAGAAGCACCGAGTTGGAGGTTGAAGCGATACTGGTGACGAAGGTTGACGTGGTCCTGGAGGCTGGAGGAGGAACGGAGTTTGCAGAGAGGATGTTGCAAGTGGAAACAAGCCGACGGGAGGAGGGCAGGACAGAGTTGGTGGCTCTGATAGTGATAATGGTATCGACAGTAATAGTATCTGTAGTTCAGGGTGCACAGTGCCTAACCGCCACGGACGCTTTCAGCACAGTCGGCGCCGTGGCGCAAAGTGAAGTTCTAGTGTAAATTGTGTATATAATGTCGTATGAATGTGCATGTGCTAGACGTATAAATAAGTGTGAATAGATACAAGTATGAATGAGTGAGTGAATGGAAATAAAAACAATCAAGACTTTACTTACTTATAAGAAACACTAAAAGATCATAAAAGCACGAATGCTACCTTAGGTTGCCGGCTAAAGCGCCGGCTTTATCCATAGGTTAAGTTAGTTTTAAGTTAGTAGTAAGCACTGCCCTCTTCTCTGCCGCCAAAAAGCCAACGAGTTGCGGCGCGTGTACCGCTAAGGGCCGATTTCACCAACAGCCGGGTAAAGTTAAGAGTAGTTACTCGAGAGTAAGCATTACTCCACGAGTTAGTTACTCTCGAGTAAAATATAAGCGTTTCACCACGCTTCTGGAGGGTTATGTTACTCTAGAGTACATACTCCCCAATTTACTCCGCGTACCCGCTGAACACGCAATTTTTCATACACAGTAGAGGGTGATTCCAGAGGTCATGAACGAGAGTAACGCTGTGAACCATTGCGGACCAACGGGAAACTCTGGTTATTTCCTTTCATTTCAGATTTGGAGTTCTTTGCGTCGTCTTGGTCTTAGTTTTGTGTGGTGATTAGAGATAGCGTAGCTTATTTCTTAGTTTTTGTATTTTTATTTCTTAATATTTCTTAGTCTAGGTTTTCGAATGTATATTATTACGAACTAGTACGAAAATGTCTAGTTTTTTCAAATGTTAACCTCGCTCTTTTAAAAGAAATATTTGTTTGCTTTATTTTTTAAACTTTTATTCATCTTTCAACTATTATAGTTAAAACGTTGGGAAGGGATTCTGGAACTTAAGAAAACGTACGCAGATGATCTTCCCCATACGTCATATACAGTTTATTACTGTTTTTGACTAAATAAATAAGTACTTTTAGTTATTGTTTTTATTTTTCCTTTTCTTGTGATTTATTTACTATCTTTATTTCGTATGCATATCGGTGAAAAATAAATTTACAAAGTCCTCCACGGTTCATAATGTACCCGATGAGTTAACAATTTACTTTAAAAAAAAGACGTACTTGCACAATTTAAATGAGTTTTAATAGACGTATCCTATTTTGATTCTGGACTGATTGCTTATATATGGGTACCTACAATTCAGAAATAGTAGTTTATGAAACAATGCTACTACTTGAATATTTTTTTTATATTTATTTTTTAGTTTTTTTAGTTGTTTTTTTTTAGTTTTTAATTTTTTAGTAAATTATTCGTTTCTAAATCAGCTTCAATTCTTCAAAATAGAAGAGCTGATAATTTGGTCAAACATAATCTCGTGACAAAATCTCGATCGTCATATTTGGAAAACCAATCCATTCTCTCCTACACCTATCTTTGTCTTCTCATTACAGAATAATATTCCGAACCATCGCCGGAATCATCTTCAAATACCATCAGTCGCAATCGTCGAGCCGTAACAACACGTCGGAGGTACACGCACATTGAAAACTAAGCTTACTCCGTATTTTACTCGACGGATCTTCGGACGGATCGTGTAAATTACTCTCGAATTTACTCTCGTGTATGCGATTTACACTCGAGTAAAGTGTTGGTGAAACGCTCCAAGAAGATACTCTCGTGTAAACGTGATTTACTCCAGAGTAAACTCTTACTCTTCGTTTGGTGAAACCGGCCCTAACATGGAAATAAACTACCGCCCCGCCAGGGCTACTGGCGGGGGAAAGAAAAAAAGTATCTGTAGTTACAGTAATATTGAAAGCGAGAGTGACAGAGATGGTGATATTGATAGTTATATTGCCAATGATGTTGAAACTGAAATTGATAGAGAGTGAGTGAGTGATAGTGAGAATGATGGAATAAATGGTAAGGTTAATGTAATGGTGGATGAGAGAGTATTTAGTGTTTCCAGGAGCGCCGACTATTCCGATTAAAATGAAGTGTCCCTTCACGGTCATACCTGAAAGGAGAGGGTGCCATGCCATCCATTCGGGAGCTACAATATCAACAATTTAAGACACAACAAAGCTCCCTATTGGAAGACAGTGCCTCCCTCTCCTTCCAGCTCGTAACCTTGAAGGGACCCTATATTTTAATCGGAGTATAGGTCATTAGTTCCGAATGTGGTATGTTTGTATTCGGGAGGGGCGGTGTTCCTTCATCGCTGAAACTCAGAATCCGGCGCCTAATTACTGCTGGGCTTGCAGGAGATTTCCTAGCTCTAAATTCCCAACCGGTTGCCCGACACATGTGGGTTTGTAGTGTGTGTGTAAGGGGAGAGGAGAGGAATAAAAGGTCGCCCAGAGTCCAAGGATGAGAAATAAAAGATTCGTTTAGGGTACTGCATCTATATTCGCCTGGTTTTGATCGCAGAAACCAAGTAAAACTACCAGTTAGAGCAAAGTAGACAGCTAGAATTCTCCAGACAGTAGTTGAGTTTTCCCAGACATATTGCGGATTTGGTGGTATAACTATTAGCGTACCGGGCTGCTGTACCCAAGTTTGCGGGTTCAAACCCGATCGAAGCCGTGGATTTGTAAGGGCGAAAAAATCCTTCGTACAGCTTCCTTCGGACGGAAGTAAAGCCGACTGTTCCATGTAGTAGATTTACTGCATGTAAAAGATACTCAAGCTTCTGAGCTGAATTCAATTTGCCTGTTTCGTCGCACAAGTAACATCTTTCTTCTCTAGTTGGTGAAAGGAGCGTAGCAAAATTTGCGTGATCAGACGGAAGAGCGGGCCTGATGCTCGAGTCTCACCACGTAAAATAAGGCACTAACTAACTAACTAGTGTCGAAATTCCGCCACCGTCGCGTCGGGGCGACTCGAACCTTAGTCCTAAGGTTGAGTCATCGCAGACATTTCTCTTTGTGGCGGTGGCGGAAGATATAGTGGCGGTAAGTAAGATAAAGGTAGTAGCGGAGGTGCTGGTGATGAGAATGTTGGCAATGGGGGCGACAGATAAGCGGAGGTAGCAAGAAGATCCAGGAGATGGCAGCGTGGAACTATAGCTCGACAACTTAAAATAAAAACCTGGTCTGCGCATGCGTGAAAAGTGCCGGAGGGGATAGTTCCTTCTCTTCGCGGCCCAAGTTCCCCGCCTCAGGAGCCGCCGACGCCACCTCGTCCCGGATGGGAAGGGGAAGGCAGCCTGCCTTTTCACGACAGCCCGAAGACTGGGGTGTTGAAGGCTCGTATCTCTGTTTATCCTGCTACTTCGAACGGCTATGTGCGTGAGAAGAGTCAAGTCGAGAGGAATATTCTTCCTTCCTTTCTCCTCACGTACAACTGCCCCAATTATTTGGAATTGTACTCGCTCGGAAATAGTTTTTGTGCGCTTCCTACTGTGCCACTTCAAAATCCACGTGTGTATCTGGGTGACCGTTGAGAGGCCAGGGTTGTGAGATAGTGAATCGAGTGATACAATACATTCGGCAAGTAAAAATCTGTCGCCGTCAAGAGCATAGAGTGAGCGTGAAGTTGAAAATAGCGAATCAGCTTTCGTTGTAGGCGGTCCTTGAGTTCAACTGAGCTCCCCCTCGATAGCGAGGGGGGATGACTTCACCACACCTCCTGAGGTAAGGGACGCCATTATGTTTTTATCTAAATTGAGGTGGTAAGACATGGTGAACAGAAATTCTGGGGGCGCCGTCAATGACAATGGGCCTGGAGGAAAAAAACGGAGATAGCGATAATTTCAACCATTGATCGAGCTGTGGAAGTAGGATGAGATACACGGGACAGCTGTGACCCCAAGTCAATAGGAAGCAGGTGAAGGCGACTGAGCAAGATACGACTAGTGGGAAATCTCCTACAAACCGAGCAGTAATTAGGCGCCGGATTCTGAGTTTCAGCAATGGAAGAACACCGGCTCTCCCGAAATACAAACATGCCACTTTCGGAACTAATGACCTGTTCTCCTATTAAAATATAGAGTTCCTTCAAGGTTACGAGCTGGAAGGAGAGGGAGGCACTGTCTTCCAGTAGGGAGGTTCGTTATATCTTAAATTGTTGGTATTGTAGCTCCCGTTTGGATGACAGAGGTCCCCTCTCCTTCCAGGTCTCCTTCCGCGGAAGGCGACACAGGAACGGAGGTAACGATTGAAACGACGAGTGTTGATGTGGACATCGTTGAATGTGGCGGGGAATGAAGTGCGGAGGGGGAGAATGGTTGGGGGCCGGTGGTCGAAACGGCCAGTTCATGGAGTTGACTGCAATGGCAGAGGCAATAATATAACCGAGTCAGGTATTGTAGGACCCTTCCGGATGAGATGGTCGAGTTGAGAGTGTGATGATGGCGGCGGCGAGGAAGATTTACACGGTAATAGCGGAGACGACCGAGTGAGAATGTGAATGGCGAGGATGAGGCGGCGGGGAAGTCAGCGGGGATGACAGTGGAGCGACTGTCGATAGGAGGCGGCGGGGACGGTAGGGGCGGCGGGGGCTCCAGAGGCGTTGGGGAATCGGGGTGTTTGGGACGTTGGTGCATCGGGGGCGTCGGGGGCGTTGGATGCGGCGGAGCGGTTGAAATACCAAGGTAACATTGGTGTTGGGGGCGTAGGAAATCATTGAAGTCGCTAGGGGCATAGGGGACTTCAGAGGTGTTGAGGTCGTATGTAGGCGTGGAAGACGTTTGGGGGCTTTGAGGTCGTATGTGGGCGTTGAAGACGTTTGGGAACTTTGAGGTCATTTGGGGGCGTTGAAGACGTTTGGGGGTATTGAGGATGTTTGGGGACGATGAGGACGTTTGGGGCATTTTTAGGACGTTTGGGAGTGTTTAGGACGTTTGGGGCGTTGAGGACGTTTGGAGGCGTTGAGGACGTTTCGGGGCGTTGAGGACGTTTGGGGGCGTAAAGGACGTTTAGAGCGTTGACGTTTGAGGGCATTCAGAACGTCAAAATCGTCGCGATGTAGGCGATTTTGGTGTCACCGGAGATGGTAGGACGTTGAGACTGTTTGGGGGCAACTGGGGCATCGGGGGCGTTGGAAATGTTGGGGCCATCAAGGGCGTCAGGGACGTTGGGAACGCCGGAGGCGGCGGGTTTGCGCAAGCGCCTTGGGATGTCGATCGGAAAGTGGTGGGGTCCCGAGAAGCGCTGGGGTCAGCGACAGCGACTGCGGTAATGGGACCGGCGCGTGCGCCCGAAATCCGTGGACTTCCGTGTGGGGCCTGGCGGTGGCGGTGGCGGCGGCGGCGGCCTCCTTCGGTGAATAACGAGCGACGGGCGCCGCGCGCCTCGCGGTTGAATTATGCAACAGCGCACGCGCGCAACGTGACGCGGGCGCCGGCGCCACCGGTGCGTCGGTTGGGTGGGGGGCGGGGGCACCAGTGCGTATGAGCAGGTGGAAAGATGTTGAGATCAGACATTATGAATCAGTGAATTAATACGCAATATTAGCGATATTACCACGGTTTGGTTTGGTGTAGTTTTTTCGTGTTTCCGGGCGCGTCAACTACTTTGGTCATTAGTCCCATTAGTGTAGTGCATGTTTTTTCTCGGGAGATGGCGGTGATCTTCCCCCGCCGGATGGCGAGATCCGGCGCCGACCTACCGTCGGCTAGTGGGGTTTCCCCCTAACCAGGACTCTCCCACCGGCGGGGCACCGCCCTAGCCGGGACAAGCTCTAAGCTCCTGACCGGTCTCTCGGAATATGTGGTAGTGTAGTGCATGTTAGTAAGGGGAGAGGATAGGACAAGGAAGAGGACGGTCAGATCGCGCGCGGTCCGTGGCCCGTTTGGTAGGGCACTGCTACGGCATTCGCCTAATTTTGATCGGAGAAACCACGAAAACCTACCGATCAGAGCAGCCGGCCGCTAGAATTCTCCTCCAGACAACAACTGAATTCGACCTAGCTGAAAAGCTAGTGTGGAAAATCCTCCCGCCGTCAGGACTCGAACCTCCCGGTCAGAGGCACTGCAGTGGATATTTACACAATAATTGGACATGTTATTGATGTAGATTATACGCATGTTTAATATTTACAGATGTATGTGTAATGTAATTATACCGTATATTAATTCAAGTACGTGTACAACGGCGCAGCTAGGCTTTTGCAACCAGTGTGCGATGTCATGACTCCCGAAATCAATGGCCCCGACTGAGGGCGCACGTCGATCCCTGATAAAGTTGGCAGTGGCAATGAGGGCCATATTTCGACTTTCTGCACCGGGATAAGCACTTTCTGCACCGGCCCTCAAGATACGGCTTTGTATATGCAGTACATGTATGCATGTACATGTTTGCATCATGTACTACATGTATAACATTCTTTGTTTTTGGTGTATATTCTATATTATTACAGTATTATTTTAAGTGTTTATGTATCTGTTCGTCTATAGTATTATATTATGCTTTGATCCCTTCATTTTTGAACAGACCTTGAACAACTAATGGAGATGAATTATTTCACACTTTTTATTATTACCTTGCAACAGTTTCGAGGATTATTTTTTCATCATCTTCAGGCTAGAACATTATGTAAATAAGGAAACCTTATAAAAACATACGAGACGTGCAAAAATACATCACGTTCAGGTTCTTTATGGTGTTTGAAGGTACCGTAACGAACCACGTTCTCCACTCACCAACGATAGGAACTCACTTACGATAGGAATTGGAAGATATGTGGAGAGAATTGATGTACGATGGTGTTCATATTGAAGATGTATTTACTCCTGATATAACTTGCTTGTGAGATCTATAGCTAATTTACAAGTAATAACAAATTGTGTGGATATAAGTATCAAATTTGGATAATTAGGTGCTCATAAGAAACAAATGATGGTATTTCTTATGGGAAAAAAATGATCCGCGAAAATTCAAAGAAGGGTTCATTTATCTGGTTCATTTCCGTTCTATAAAGCGATATTGCGATCCAATTCGTTCCGAACAGATCCATTTCGTATGCCATAAAAGACACAGGCATGTGACAAACGTTTGATTTACGATGAAAATTTCCATTTTGCCATTATCATTGGCCCACATCTCGAAGACATTTCCACAATCTCTTGAGACGAGAAGACAAGATCTTTACGACATTCATGAAATGCAACGCAGTAACTGCAGTTTTAATGTTATAAGTTAATTTTAATGATTAGATGTTATCTCATCACAAGATTTAGGTACAAGTTATTGTAATTTCTCAAGATATTGATAAAGAAGAGTTTATTTTTGCCGAAATAAGCAGTTAAACAATTTTCCGTAACCAATCTTGCTTTAAGGAAAGTTAAGTTGCAGAAATTGTTTTAGAAAAAGAGTTGAAAAAACGTGCTGAAGTTAAGAAATCATTCACGGACTTTTTTTAGTGTGGTACATTTTATTTTTAATTTGGAAAGATACAAAATATTAATTAGCTTGAGTCAATGTTTTTACTTGTAATTCCTCTCAATGTCTGTCGAACATCAAGGATTTCGTGTCTTAATTTTAACAAATCGACCGTTGTTTGTGAATAAATTCAGAATTCAAAAAGATTTATTAGAAATAAACCAAATATTGTACAATAGTGTGGAGTAAATATTCAATGTTTAACAGATCTAATATTTATTATTTGTTAAAAATGCTATCAATACTCTTTTCTTAAATATCTACAATTCGGTCTAAAAAGCGTTTGCTATCACAATCCTCAAACCGGGAGCGGTGGCTCAGTGCATCAAGTGATCAGGGCCTCTGACCGGGAGGTCCTAGGTTCGAGTCCCGACGGAGGCAGGATTTTCGATACTAGCTTGTAAGCTAGGTCGAATTCAGTCCCTGACTGGAGAGATCACCGCCACTTCCCGATAAAAAACACGCACTACACGTACGGGACTAATGCCCTCTGTAGTTGAAGTGCCTGGAATAACTAACAATCAATCAACAATCCGCAAAGTGTGTGAATATTCACTCTGACTAAAACATCGGTTAAAATCGCCGCCCAGGGATGGGACATCGATGTCGATGTTTCCAAAACATTGATGTTTTTATAGAAAAATCAATATATGGAATTCGATGTTTTTAACATCTATGTTTTGAGCTCGATGTTTTTACATTTTTGATATTTTTGAATGAAAAATTCCTTTAAACAATTTTGTATAAGCTAAAACGAAAAATACCTGATGGTATCACTGTCAGATTTTGTGTTGGAACCAAACGAAGCTTGTCTGTATCTACCTTTATGGAGGGGACTATTTCTCGCCTGAGACGATGCTCTGCTATTTCCAAAGCCTTACTTCTTATTTCATACATAAAGAGACGGTCAACACATGTGCCACAGTTGTAAGGCTTCCCCTTTATTCCCTTTTCTATCAATACCCTACTTTGGAGCTTCGACTTTGGTGCTCAGACTTAGTTTTGCTCATTATTTTTATATTTTTAAACTCCGTTTCCAATTAAATGTAAATTTTACGATAATAAACGCTGTCACTGTCAAATTAAATTTTGTTGCTCACAAATTTAACATTACACATTACTAAACCAGCTTTTAATCGATGTTTAAAAACATCAATGATTATTGGGCAATGCAATATTAACATCAATATTTTAATTTTAAATATTGATGTTTTGTTATCGATGTCACATCACTAGGGAACGGATTTTCATGTTACATATTTTTACACGGACAAGATACTTGCATTCACTAATAATTTTAGATCTTAACACGATATTCTAAACGAATTGGAAGCATTTTTATTTTAACATATTTTTAAATATTTTGATATAATTACATACTTTTATATATTTTATCTAATATTTACATATTTTAATTTATTTGTAAGTCGAAAATGAACATTTCACATGCGAGTTCGAAATGTACTTGAGAGCTAACTTTGTTACTGAAATACAAAGCCACGCAATGCGCTTGTATTAACGCGGACCTTCGCTATTAATTTGTCAAACTGACCCCTCCCCCGCCCCTTCTGTCTTTTTGGAAACCGTGTACTCGGGATCAAAAATGAGCGGATGTATGTGAAGCAGAAGGAACTTCAATCACATGCTTACTCATGTTTCATATACCCCATGCGTAACACGATTTAACAATTATTTTTCAGATCATTGTCTTATCGTTTTTCTGGTGTCGGGGGGGGGGTATGCTCCCTTAACCCCTTTCTTTCTGTCACAGGCTACACGGTAGTATTAACTTGAGCGCCAGCTTTTCGTAAACGTTGTATATACTACGAAAGTGTCACATATTTCGGATAAAACTAGCGAATAATTGCTTCTGTACATGCAGAACTTTCTTTCAGCCTCTCTGAATCTATGATAAGATCTGATCGACAACGTACTGTGCCCGGAAAACGCTTGAAGAATGGCATTTTAAACATTATAACGATTGTTTTTATTTCACATATTTTCTATTTTTCTTACATATTGTAGGAAAAACAAAAACATATGTATGTACATATTTTGCATATTTTATTACAATAAATTCCGTTCCCAACGCATCACTAACGCCGATCCACCTCCACAACTCGTCGGCGTACTCCAAAATGGCTTGTAGTGACAAATTAAACGTGGCAGAACGCACCGGATAAGCCCTCCGTTCTGCCAAATGTCGCTCCGGAAGCGCGCAAGGGGCGGGGCGGAGGCGGGGCGGGCGCGAACGGAGCAGGCAGCGTGGGCGAGCGTCTCGCGATCACTCACCCGGCGCGGCTATTTATTGCTCGCCCGCGCGCCCCGCCACGCCCCCTTGCCTCTCCCACTCCCTCTGTGCGCGGCGCGCGCCAGCGTCCGGCTTCCAAGGCGTCCGGCCTCACGCGCGCCGCTTTCCCGGTGGCGCAACGCGCGGCGGACTTCCTCTTGCCCTTGGCGCAATTGGGCGACTGACATGCTCGTTAGTCCCGTGATGTAGAGGATGTTTCCACGCGGCCGGTAGTTTTCTGGTCGGTAGTTTTCCGTGGTTTCTCCGATCAACACAGAGCGAATGCCGGAGCAGTACCCTAACAAACGGGCCACCGACCACGCGCGATCTTTTCTTCCTCTTCCTTGTTCTATCCTCTCCCCCTTACACAGGCACTTACACTAACATGCACAACACTACCACACATGTCGGGAGACTGGCCGGGGACTTAGAACTTGTCCCGGCTGGGGCATTGGCCCCATGTTGGGAGATACCTGGTTGTGGAAAACGCCACTAGTCGACCTTAGGTTGGCGCTGGATCTTGACATCCAGTGGGGGGAGATCGCCGCCACCCCGCGATGAAAAATATGCACTACACTTACGGGACCTCAGTAGTTAACGCGCCCGGAATCACTACAGTCAATCCAAAGCGACCGGCCGCACGCGCGCCGCTTGCTGGGTGGCGCAACGCGCGGCGGACTTCCTCTTGCCCTAGGCGCAATTGGCGACTGACATGCTAGTTAGTAGAGACCGGAAAAATATGTACATAAATATGTAAAGAAAACAGTGAGAATATGAATTAAATATGGAAAATCGGATATAATATGTAATATTAAAATCCATAAATGATAAAACACATTTACCTAATACAAAATTAAATTTATTAAAAATTTCCTATACAAACTTTAAAAATAATACAAAAGTTTTAAAAATCATTTGAAGAGCACAAGTTAATGCACATTTTTCACCATTCAACTTTCCTGTCAGTAATACAAGTTTCATCTATTGCTATCGAGAACGGTAATTTAGCAGCCAGACTGGACACAATAGAAGCCATCATGCAAACTAGCAAAATATACGTCCAGCAAATAATCTCTGCACCGTCATAGAAGTGTTACACGTCATCCAGCACTCTCATCGGTTTCTCATTCAGTTTCCCGGAAATTAACGATCACGAGACCCGACGTCAGTGATACTTTTCACACCTAAAGGTGAAAATGATCACCGACGCTGACAAGCACTTCACTGAGAAAACCGAAGAAGGCGCGCCGGACTGTAAGTAGAGTATATTTCCTCCATAGAGGTGGCGGTGTTCCTTCCAAAGGCAGCTTGTGAACTAATGTCGAGGGTGGGCAAATCAGATTACTGAACATCGGCGGATCCCGGAAAGGTGGCATGGAGGCCAGGCTCCCCCTTCCCAGGCCCCATTCCATTTTCTTTGTAATTTTATTCAATTTATTTAAAACATCAGCGGGCCGCCGTGCACCGCCTCCAAGACGTCCGGCCTCAGGGAACGCGCGGCGGACTTCCTCTTGCCCTTGACGCAATTGGGCGACTGACATGCTCGTTAGTCCCGTAAGTGTAATGTAGCCGTGTCAAACCGCCCCTGCACGAGCTACTTGCCCGCGCTCCTGCAAGCACGGGGAACTTCCCTGAATCCACTCTCGTTTCTCCTCCGAAAGCAGGGGTGGACCCGCGCAAGCCGAAGCGCAGCAAGGCTACATACGTGAAGCTGTTTGTCAGATTTCTACTATCAAACATCCGATATTTTATTATGGTTATATTCTTTACTATTGCATGTTTATTTTCGTTTTTAAATTTAGTCTTGTATAAATAGTGTTACCAAGTGACAAAAATATGTTTGAAAGGCGATTTTTTTCCTTGTTTTCGTTTTGTGTGATATTTCATTAAATCATACCTTTATTTGTGTAGATTGTATCAATGTGAAGTATTTTGAATAAGTCTTGATAAATTAACATTTATCGCTTACGGAAGGGCTGCTTTTTTAACAGGCAAAGTCTTTGGCAGTTAAACCTCCAAACCTGAACGCAGGAAGTTAATGCAATCAGTGCCTCGTAAGAAAACAGATAACGAAATAAAGATACTTGCGATTCAAAATATTTAATTTTATTCCCAATTGACAATTTAAAACGTGACTGATGTCTTAGTACATTTTAATATATCAATTCTATTCTGTAGTAGAGGAAATGGGAATTAAGATAGCTAAATTTGGAGCAGAAACTGACAACTGACTACTCAAAAATACTGTCATGGGCCATACAGCCTGTAATGTATCGACACGTCATTGCGATTTGTACAACCCTTATATGCATGTCCGTGACATTGTCATGCTGTATGTAATATAATCGTCGTAGTAACCGCTATACGTCGTATGTCAAATCTACCGAAGTTTTCAGGAGGAGCGAAAAACGTTCTCTACTCATTCTTGACCGTCGCTTTCACAAATATAAAATTATGATATTCCGTGTCTCACTAGTTCGTCGCCTTTCGACACCTATACGCGATACGTGGTCTATTTGTGACGGTACTACTCCGGCATTCACCTGGTGTTGATCGGAGAAACCACGGAAAACTACCGACCAATGCAGCCGGCCGCTAGAATTCCCCTCCAGACAGAGACTGAATTCGACCCAGCTACGTAATTAGTGTCGAAAATCCGCCACCGTCGGTACTCGAACACCAGGATATTCTTGGTCGACGATGCGGAGAGACAAGATATTGCCGCTGTGCTGTCACATCTAGCCCGGATTATTACCTTAAAAATTGGTATTTTTTTTTCAATATATTGCAGAAATTAGCCTTCGGGGGCTCGTTGGTAAACGTGCTCGCTTTCCAAGGCGCAACCCGGTTCGGGGCAAAAATTAACCGTTCGCTTTCCTTGCAATGTCCCAGTATCCGTTGCTGTGTGTCGATGAGAAAGCTCACTTCTCAGGTTGAGAAGACCAGAGATAACGGCGTGGGGATCGCTATGTGCTAACCACACGTACCCCTCAACCCATGGCCGCAAACCGGGGACGCCGCTCGTAGGCCTTAGCTCGTACAGAGCTGCCGTGCCAAAGTATATACATATTGCAGAAATTAAGATGTAATGTCGTCATTCGACTCATAAATGTGTCGATTCCCTGTGCTACAGTTTTTTTTCTGTTATAGAAAGGATATTACTGACATTTATTGTATTTTATAGACCTGAACTTGAAAATGAATTAAAAATGCGCAGATATAGTATGGTTTTCTTGTAATTTTAAGTAATGGAAATAATTATAAATTATTTTCCCTATACCTGCTCACATGATATAGAATTTTCATTCATTAGTGATGCTTTCTCATGGTTTTTCGTTTGTATCTGATCCTTCAATAATGTAGAGCGAGAGACTTTTTCGGGTTAACCTATAAGTGTTTAACACGAAGGTGACTGTGACACCTTCGTAATCGTGATCTGATTACATTACTTATTTTACGACGCTCGTGAAATTTAACAACTTACGACGACTACTTATTGTAACAGCTTTGACATGATGGAATTTCTAGCTTCCATCGGACATCTTTAGTTGCAATGACAAGAGTGATCATTTTTAAAACGATAATGGTCATGATAAGATTATTCAGTCGCAGCATGACTTGTCAGGGCGGTGATGCCTCCCGCGAGTCGCTTGTTTGGCATGTCTGGTTTACTTTATGACGAAAAATCAGTTTTAAATTGAACAAGTTTGATGGTCATGTGACATAGGACGTTTACATAGAGTTAAACAATTTACATTTTAACGGAGTGAAAGCAAATAAAAGAATCGTTAATGTGTGGATGTAACGTACATTTTATGACGTTGTGGACGTTACCAAATGTTTAATAATTTTATGTGAAATTTATTGCAGAATATCAAAATTTGTTATTACCGAAGAAATAATGTTCACAGCATTCAACGTAACAAGAAATTTTGTTTTTAAGTTTTTGACATATTTTGCTTTCTAATGAAATCTAATTTAGGACACAACAACATCAATGTAGTGCAAGGATTCATGCACAGGGAGTTTGAAATGTTTAACTACTCTCATTGTTCTTGTATATGAAGCCAAAATCTACATTAAAGTAAACATACTAAACATTAAATTAAGCTTCAATTTTCAACACAATATGTGTTGAGGTTAGTTGGAAAGATGTCCATTTATAGCTCTGTGCTACATACCTGGAGAGCTCAGAGAACGCTGGAAGAAGTAGTTATCAGGGGTAGACCAAACCACCTAAATTTTAGGTCCTAAAATACGGATGCTAATGAAGATGAGCTTCAACCAATACCTCTTCACATTCAATTGTAAATGAATACTGATCGGGGTTGGACTTGACTTATTTATAATAGACGGAAATTTACAAATGTAATTAAAATGTTTCCATTATTTTTACTGAAAGCATGTGATTTGAGTTGGATGAATTGACACCATTGGCAATCAACAATCTACAATCTACTCAACAACGTTGCGATAACAAACCAATGGTTATGAAAGTTTTCTTCGCTAAAATGTGGGTGTCGTGTGACATCAAATTGATTGATATAATATCTCACAATAATGCATTGCTACAAAAAAAGCTTTATGTCCAGACGTAAGTCTTAAGAGATTACAATACAGACAGAACTTAACGAGGATTTCCCGCCACGTCATATCTACGACTAATCTTCATCTTTTTTATCTCCGCAGAAACTCGAGGTAATCCTTTCTGCGTTGAGTCGGTAACTGTGAAACGTTCGTATAATTTCTTGCCTCATCTCGAGGAGATGAGAAAGACGCATTTTGTCCCCAGGAGAACGTGGTGGCGACTAATTTAATTTCTCCGTTCGAGCGTTGTAGCTTTTCCGCGGGAGCGGTCGTAGCTGAAGAGAACCAGCCCTGACCTTTGACCGAAGTCCTCCTCTCCCAGAAAGGGCGAGTTAGTCGCAATGTACCCACAGATAGAAATTTTCCCACAAAAACCGCGAATGCTGAATGTAATTTTGCGTGGCAGATTCGCTCTGCATAATTTGTTACGTATTCTAAAATTTGTTTCTTTCGATTGAAGAAATAGATAATTGAGCATTGAGAAATTAGCTCCAAGTGCTTTTATTTTGTCCCTAATTGTACATACGAAAATAGTGATGGACGGCTAATTTGAGTAATAGAAATAAACAGATTTTCGTTTTCGGAAGTTCATTAAATAAACAGATTCACTGATTTATGCTCGTTTTATAAAATTGTCAAACTTTTCTTCTTAAAAAATTAATTTGCAGGTTTCGTGTGATGCAATAATATATAAAATTTATTTTCTGTTATATTATGGCATACTACTGGCCCAGCATAATTCAATGACTTTCTCTTGTTACTCGTATTATACTAGCCATCTTTCTCTACATTCATTTTAAATTATTTGAATATTTACATTGTTTTCGGGCTCTCTTTGATTTATTGACTGTTGATTAATGAACAATTATTGCTTAATATTGATTGTTTGATGCTTTTTTGTAATTTATATTTACTTTCATATATTGGTTTTGCAGTTGATAACTTGCAACAATCAGCACACACCATACAAATTGTTTAACTGGTTTTGAGCAAAAATATTGAAAATCTCATAGGAATTTTACATCAAGGAACATCCGTACGAAGTATATTCTGCAATACTGACTGAAGAATGTCTTATACGAAAGATAATCATAAGCCAATCAATCCAATAACGATTTATTTGAATACATTTAATGTTTGTTAATGTGAAATTGTAAATGAATGTTCGGCCGAGAAAATCAGTCAGGTGCTGTTCTCCCGATTTTCCAAAATACTAGATCAATAGAGTATTGCATGGACTGTTCAATACGAAAACTGACAAGATTACATTGTTGTTGTTATTATTATTATACACAATATTAATAGTTATAATAGAAATTATAAAGGAACATTTCTATGAAATATATATATATATATATATATATATATATATATATATATATATATATTGTGACGCCGAGCCCAGGTGTGGGCTCTCGCCACTGTTGTTAGTATGGGAGGCCGCGCGCCTGCGAGGGCGCAGTTCGTGGTTTTCTCCTCCCCCCCCCCAGGCGGCAGTATCGGCCGTAGCGGAGGGGTAGTGAAAGGGGGGAAAGTGGGGAATAAGAAAGAAGGGGAGCAAAGTACGGTTAGGGTCGACCGGGGGTCGCGAACCGGCAGTTGGATGTGAACGGTAGAGTGGAGTGAAGGCAGTGAGAGATGAGATACTGCAGTTTCTCTGTGTAGTGCAATATTTTATTGGAGTTTGTCTAATATCACAAATTGTGATATACGTAGCGGAGTGGAAGGATAGTTACCCAGCTATTTCTAATGTTATAATGTTTCGGCAAAAGTGTATCCATGAATTTCTTCTGATTGTAATTTGTGTGATGTGATTTCATGGCATGTAGTATCAGCATTTGCCGTCCAATATCACAGATTGTGATATAAATAGCGAAGGGAAGGACAGCTACCCAGCTATTTCTAATGTTATAATGTTTCGGCAAAATGTGTATCCATGAATTTCTTCTGATTGTAATTTGCATGATGTGATTTCATGGCATGTAGTGTGAGCATTTGAGAGGGTTGCTTTGTGACCCTGCAGGGTAAGCAAGGCGCAATGTTGCAATGATTACTTGTATGGCAATGAACTAGTATTATCGTTTAAGAGTTTGAGGAATGATACTCCAAAGTGTCTTGAGTGTTTAACAAAAGCAATGAAAAGCTTTGTCAATTTTGAATCTTCTTTTCCCTTAAAATTTTTGAAAAATGGTGCAGAATGTTTGTTTCATTGCTTACATTTAATTGCTTACATTTCTGTTGTTGTGTGTCGATCAAATTTGGATGTAAATCTTTATTGGAAATAAGGGAATTGTGTTAAATAATGTACAATTCTGAAGTGTTTGGTGCAGACGCACTTAATTGTTGTACAGGTCAAATGGAAGGATAATGTTCATTCCAAATGACTAAGTTATTTGTTCAAATTAAATAATTTGATTTTCGTTTTTCTTTAAAAAACTGGTTGTTTATAATCCTCAGAATTGTTCTAGGAATAATACTTCTGAGTTGTTGGTTTCCATTTCGGGAAGCGTGGGAGCAGCCAGGGCAAGAACTCCGCCCCCCGGGTTCCCGACTTCCGTTACAGGAGGTATCAAACTATCATGCAAACCTTGAAGTACGGCCCTCCGCACGGCGGACGCCGCGTCGCCGCGCGTGCATACCGTTACGTCACAAGGAGCTGGCGCCCGAACAGGGGACCTGAAGGGTGTTCTAGGAGTACCCATGGGGAAGTGCTTGTTTAGGTACTTGTTATTTCTAGCACTCTGAGCACTGCATCCCACGCTTCTACGAATGGAAAACCGAAGTGAGTTACAATATGATGTATTAGAATAAGCATTTATTTGTCAGTGGTTTGTAAATTTTGTGCGCGGTTTAAACGTCATCAAGGTGGAAAAACACTCCGGCACGGGCTATGGGGGAGATGAGTCAGAGACAGGCGATGGTGTGAGCGAAAACCCGACCGTGGGCAGTCTGGTCGCGATGGTAGAAGGGGTGACTTTGGACGACTCTGACAATGTCGGCCTAGAGACAGCCGAGGGCAAAGAAACTAGGTCGACGGGGGCGGTGGCTAAGAAAAGAAAACAGACGGAGGGAGTTACGGGAGATAGATTAGGAGAGATGGCCGATTTATTTAATTTGATGCGAGAGGTGATGGAAGGATTCGCGAGGACGGCCGAAGAGAAAAATAAAATTATGTTCGGTGAAATTAAGCAGGTGTTAAATGATCAGATAGAGAAACAGAGTAGGGAGATTAAAGAAGAAGTCAGAAGCATCGGCGGTCGGATTGATTCCCTTGCAAATCAAATTGTTGCGCAGAACCAATTGATCGCTGACAGGTTCACCGTGCAGGATAAGAAAATTGAAGAGAAAATGCGTCAAACGGGAGAAGACATGAATAAGAGCTTGGAGAGCCAGTACAATACGGAAGTTAGACGGCAAGACGCAAAAATTGAGGCGGTCACAAATTCGGTAGGAGGTTGGATATCTGGGTGCCAGGACAAATTGGTCACCAGACTTGAGAAGTTCGAGGACGAGGTTAAGACTTCGCGGAACGCCTTAGAAGCAAAGATGATGATGAAGAAGATGATGAAGAAGATGGTGAAGAAGAAGATGGTGAAGAAGAAGAAGATGGTGAAGAAGAAAAAGATGGTGAAGAAGAAGAAGAAGAAGAAGATGAAGACGAAGAAGATAGTGAAGACGAAGAAGATGGTGAAGAAGAAGAAGATGGTGAAGAAGAAGAAGATGGTGAAGAAGAAGAAGATGGTGAAGAAGAAGAAGATGGTGAAGAAGAAGAAGATGGTGAAGAAGAAGATGAAGACGAAGAAGATGGTGAAGAAGAAGAAGATGGTGAAGAAGAAGAAGATGGTGAAGAAGAAGAAGATGGTGAAGAAGAAGAAGATGGTGAAGAAGAAGAAGATGGTGAAGAAGAAGAAGATGGTGAAGAAGAAGAAGATGGTGAAGAAGAAGAAGATGAAGAAGAAGAAGAAGATGGTGGTGAAGAAGAAGAAGAAGATGATGGTGAAGAAGAAGAAGAAGAAGATGATGGTGAAGAAGAAGATGATGGTGAAGAAGAAGATGATGGTGAAGAAGAAGACGATGATGATGATGATGAAGAAGATGATGATGATGATGAAGAAGAAGATGATGATGATGATGATGAAGAAGAAGAAGAAGATGATGATGATGATGATGAAGAAGAAGAAGAAGAAGAAGAAGAAGAAGATGATGAAGAAGAAGAAGATGATGAAGAAGAAGATGATGATGAAGATGAAGATGATGATGATGATGAAGAAGATGATGATGAAGAAGAAGATGAAGAAGAAGATGATGATGATGATGAAGAAGATGATGATGATGAAGAAGAAGATGATGATGAAGAAGAAGAAGAAGAAGAAGTAGATGATGATGATGATGATGAAGAAGAAGTAGATGATGATGATGATGATGAAGAAGTAGATGATGATGATGATGAAGAAGTAGATGATGATGATGATGATGATGAAGAAGTAGATGATGATGATGATGATGATGATGAAGAAGAAGGTGATGAAGAAGATCATGAAGAAGAAGAAGATGGTGAAGAAGAAGAAACAAGTAGTGAAAACAAAGGTTCCATCAACCCTCCTGATTTTTTTTCAAGAATATTTTCTCCCAGAAAAAATTCTACGAATGGATGGGGGAGTGATGTGACGCCGAGCCCAGGTGTGGGCTCTCGCCACTGTTGTTAGTATGGGAGGCCGCGCGCCTGCGAGGGCGCAGTTCGTGGTTTTCTCCTCCCCCCCCCCCAGGCGGCAGTATCGGCCGTAGCGGAGGGGTAGTGAAAGGGGGGAAAGTGGGGAATAAGAAAGAAGGGGAGCAAAGTACGGTTAGGGTCGACCAGGGGGTCGCGAACCAGCAGTTGGATGTGAACGGTAGGAGTGGAGTGAAGGCAGTGAGAGATGAGATACTGCAGTTTCTCTGTGTAGTGCAATATTTTATTGGAGTTTGTCTAATATCACAAATTGTGATATACGTAGCGGAGTGGAAGGATAGTTACCCAGCTATTTCTAATGTTATAATGTTTCGGCAAAAGTGTATCCATGAATTTCTTCTGATTGTAATTTGTGTGATGTGATTTCATGGCATGTAGTATCAGCATTTGCCGTCCAATATCACAGATTGTGATATAAATAGCGAAGGGAAGGACAGCTACCCAGCTATTTCTAATGTTATAATGTTTCGGCAAAATGTGTATCCATGAATTTCTTCTGATTGTAATTTGCATGATGTGATTTCATGGCATGTAGTGTGAGCATTTGAGAGGGTTGCTTTGTGACCCTGCAGGGTAAGCAAGGCGCAATGTTGCAATGATTACTTGTATGGCAATGAACTAGTATTATCGTTTAAGAGTTTGAGGAATGATACTCCAAAGTGTCTTGAGTGTTTAACAAAAGCAATGAAAAGCTTTGTCAATTTTGAATCTTCTTTTCCCTTAAAATTTTTGAAAAATGGTGCAGAATGTTTGTTTCATTGCTTACATTTAATTGCTTACATTTCTGTTGTTGTGTGTCGATCAAATTTGGATGTAAATCTTTATTGGAAATAAGGGAATTGTGTTAAATAATGTACAATTCTGAAGTGTTTGGTGCAGATGCACTTAATTGTTGTACAGATCATATGGAAGGATAATGTTTATTCCAAATGACTAAGTTATTTGTTCAAATTAAATAATTTGATTTTGTTTCTTTAAAAAAAAGCTGGTTGTTTATAATCCTCAGAATTGTTCTAGGAATAATACTTCTGAGTTGTTGGTTTCCATTTCGGGAAGCGTGGGAGCAGCCAGGGCAAGAACTCCGCCCCCCCGGTCCCCGACTTCCGTTACAGGAGGTATCAAACTATCATGCAAACCTTGAAGTACGGCCCTCCGCACGGCGGACGCCACGTCGCCGCGCGAGCATACCGTTACGTCACAATATATATATATATATATATATATATATATATATATATATATATATATATATATATTCAGAGGTAACTAATTTACATTTGGTTGTCATACTTTTGAAGCATGGTGTGTGTGAAGATTCGGTGGCAGTGATTTACAAAGTAAACTAAGAACTTTTACAGAAAAAATGATTTATGACAATAATAATAATAATAATAATAATAATAATAATAATAATTTTATTAATTTGAGAAAGTCAGCCCATAAGGCCCACTCATTTGCCTAACATCGCGTCTTTCACTCTTCCCTTCAATTGAATCATAGTGGCCATTGAGTTTTCCTATTTTATTACAGAAGTTTATGAAGATTCTGTGTGTCAATAAAATGATCGTTTCCTTTCTCCGTGCCATCCGCACCGGTCCCATTCGGGTGTTGTCTTTCCGTACCCCTTAATCGCGACCGTTGCCTTCCCTGCAGAGCGTTGTTCCCTCCCTGCCGTGTCCGTCGCCTCCGGCGCCTCTTTAATTGAGTTGCCTTCCTTCGACTGGGGGCCTTTCCTGCCGAATTGACCGTCTCTCCACTAAAACTGCATTTCCATCGATCACCCGCCCTTCCCAGCTATCACCCAGCCCTCACTACGACACCAACCCGCCTACGTTTTCGAATGGCTGGTTCAATGGATTCACTGCAGTGCTTCCTGCAAATCTCAGGAGGTCCTAAGGTTTGAGTCCCACCCGTGGCAGGTTTATTGACACTTGCTAGGCAGCTAAAAGACGCTCGTTAGGGGGCGTCCATACATTACGTGAGGCAATTTTTCGGCTCTTCCCCTTGGTGAGATGTAATATTGGCTCGACACCCTCCCACCCCCTTCTAATCTCACGTGAGATTTTTCAAAATGCGTATTTTTAATATTAATACGTTAATTACAATCTGATTGCATTGGGATTTATTTAAAAAATAGAATTTGCTTAAATATGCTTATTTAAGACTAGATGTGACTAGTATTTAGAAAATACAGTGACTGAATTACTATGAATATTGCACTTCTAAAAATGCTCGGTAATATTTCTTTAGAATTTCTGTAAAAATACAGGTAATGAGCTTTATCCCATTAATGATGAAAAGTATTGTAATTCTTATTATATTCTTTTTCTCAGTATACTATGCTACGTATTGTTGTATTCATAAAACCGCGATAACAAATATTGTGCAAGATTTAGTCATATTTTAGCCTAGAAACGTGTTTTACTTAAATTGTCTCGGTTTTCTCGCATTTTAGCACTATTTTTAGCACAACAAAACTTACGTGATATTTGCCAATCAGACTCTAGCTTCGTCGCATTTTGATCTACTCCTGCGTAACTGATTGATCTGCTCTTCCATCTAGTAACACTTCACCCTCCCTCTTCTGTTTACTACTTTCCGTTCACCTTCCTGTTCAAGATCCCAGAGCTCGCCTTGTATTCAATAGACCTACCTATTCCCAACCCTATCTCAACTAGAAAATCACCTATTAATGTTTTACTTAACTTAATCCTTTTACCAAAGAAATATATTAAAAAATATTATAGTTACTATTATTTTATTATCAATGTCAATAACATGTATTAACTTAAGAAGTTCGTCAATCCTGTTTCATATTGCATTAAAAAACTTTGTGAAATTTAGAAATTGAATTTCATCTTTGAAGGGATGAAAAAACAGAAGACAATAAATGAAATTACCAAGTACGAAGGTAGTTACTAAAGTAAGAAGCTCGGTATAGACACTGGCATGGCTATAAATACTATATTTTAGTTTTCTACAAAGAGGGACACAATGCCTATTTTTCTATTAATACTCAAGATTAAGAATAGATACCAATGTTTTATACTCCAGACAATCTGTGAATCATGCACCCTGTACGTCTCACTCCATTTTGATAACTTTATATAATCGAAGAAATATTTGTTTTGGTGTTCACAAATACCACATTGTTTCGAAGAGTATACACATTTAACTATTTTTTCCACGAACGGTTCGTGTGTTTACAGACTGTCTAATAGCGATATGCACATGCACATGACTACACCGCTGATGTCGTCAAAGCCATCTTAATGTCAACAGGGGTCTGTGATGTAGAAAATAGTACTGACCTTTGCACTATTTCCATATAATTTTTATGTTTAATTTTGAACGTGAAGAATATGGCTAAATATACTTTATTGAACATATGTGATAAGCATATTCGTAATTAATTAATAAGTCCTAAAATTCAGAAATTGCAAACACCATAGAAATGGTAATTAAGTGTTTTATTGCTCATTTAAAACGAAACTTCTTCGAATTTTTTATTATTTCGTCCAGAGATTAATCGACGAACGAACAATTATTGTTATATTTAAAATGTTTGAATTTAAATTGCATAGAACTGTGTAATGTATAGTCTAAATTATATAAAACTGTAAAGTACAAGTAACAACTTATACATTTCTGGAATATAATTGTGTAAAAGCACGAAATTAAAAGTTTTAGTATTCTCCAAAAAAAGTCTCAAAAATAGCTCTAGCTAAATTTCGAGAAAAAATTGAGAGATCAAAATTCATGAAGTACAGGGAAACACTTTCTTGTGAAGTCCTCAACGTTCAGGTTTAATTGTAGTGCGTGATCTATAGTTCTAGAATCACATAAATATTTAATTTAAAGACAGATATGTTAGTCACCGCCTGCAAATGTTCAATGCCACGACTATCCATTGTCTTCAGGATAATAATAATAATAATAATAATAATAATAATAATAATAATAATAATAATAATAATAATAATAACAATAATGAGGAGGAGGAGCAGGAGCAGGAGAAGGAGGAGAAGGTCAAAGAGAGTAAAGGTGCGTTTACTATCCATAAGAAAAAACAAGGTTTATCTCACCATTTACTCTCGAGATCGTTGGTACATTGAAAGAAAATTGATTGAGATGGATGATGGATGATTGTTCATCGATTGGCGACTCAACACAAAGTTATTAGTAATCATGATTAAAATGTTCCATTTCATATTTCAAATGGAGCATCTAGAATTCCCACATTTTGAGCTAATAGAATAAGAAGATACAGCGTACATGGACTGACGGTTATGGGAATTCGGTGTTGATAAAGTGTTTCGTTGAATAAACGAATGTGTGCAATAAAAACAATGGTTTTCTTTCACTTAGTTTCACATTTAAATACCAGCATATATTTTTTGCAAATATGCATTTTCATGTTTCTGCAGATAGGAAGTAAAGTGTCCTGTCTGTATTCTATTTAAGACAACGTTGAAAATATTGTGATAACGTATTCCAGCCGTCCACGAAAACTGAGTATCGCGAGTCCAATATGATTTTGGTTGTCCAATAACCCATGAACTCGAGCCTTAGCAACTGCCACGCGCCGTTATATTTAGAAAAGCGAGCAAGGTTGTTTATTTCTGTGTAGCCTGGACCTAATCGTTTCGTTCGGTAGTGAGATCCGTTCCTAAGTTGATTCTCACTCCATGTTCATTGATCTTCTTTTCGTCTCGGCTGTTCATTCATCGAATGGAGGAGAATCTTGATTTTGGTTCTTGACTCTTGTCTTCCTGTGAGTCTGCTTAAGACCTGATCCATGAATAAACTCATCGTAATATCTTCTGATGCATTTCTGAGAAAACGAGGCACCCGGAATAACCCTGAGTCATGCGAATTGCAAAATTGTTCCGTGTCGTATGCGTGGAGCTACTTCTACAGTGTCATACAGCACTAGAAATGTCAGGTTTTGAAATGTGCTATGTGACATGAATATATTGTAACGTTCGCTGTACGTGCCCCATGTTGGACACGTTATTAGAAACGTTTTCTGTACGTTTGAAATGTATCCTGACTTCTAAACAATTTGATTTCCGCAATAATATTTAAATTTTCAATAATGATGTGGATGCTCGATTCCTTAAATACTTTCGCTCTAGAATAATACTTAGTACGTGAATCGACGTCCAATCTAGCACAGATCGGGTACACTCTGAAAATATATTCTATCTAAAATTATTGGTTTGCAGGATTTAATTATCAAATAAATCAGCATTTTTTAGTAGAATATTTATAACATTCATTGAAAAACCCAATAGTATTTCAATTTTGACTTTGCTATCAAATTTAAATACTTAGAGTGTGTTAAATTGGTTCTTGACATGCCATTTGAATAAAGATAAATTATTTAATTTAATAAGGTTTTTAAAATATCTTAGTATTAGTTCTTTTCAAAAATTCTTGAGTTTGACTTCACGGCGTTTTTCACGGCTCTTACAATTGAGATGCAGCTTGGAATGACGTCAAGAAGAAATTCCACCTCTTGGAATATTCACAGTTCTCTAGGAATCTTCTATTTTTGATTTCTGCTATTGAAACCCAAAAATTTAGAATTGCCACCCACCCAAAACGATTATGAATCACGCGTTGTACTATTTACAAAAAAAATTAATGACAGAATGAAATTATGGAAAATCTAAATTCCTCAACCTAATCACATTAAGAACAACATAAACTATTTACACATAAATAAATTCGCGGATGCCTCGGTTGGTCATTTCTACTTGGACTGTTTGTGAAAATGTGAAATAATTTTATACTGGCTTCTGTTCATTGTCGACAAATCTCTAACGTATAGGACACATGAATAATACATTATGCACTTGAGAATAAAGTTATTTGTTTTTTGTAAATAATACATCAGACTAAAAGCCAATTCATGATATATTCACCTTTTTTTAGGCCTGCTTATTTCAGTTCTTTCCGAAGTATAAATAACAATCAAGATATTTTCCCTCAATTCTTGTTTAATATTCTGACATGCGAATGTTGGATAACACTGAGATTATTATTTAAAATTAAATAAAAAGTTCTTCATGACAATCGACAATAATTAAAGAAATATGATTAAATAGATAAGCATTGTATTAACTGAAAGTAACGGAGTTCACTTTTGTCTATTCTTTCGTTTCTGTTCTTCAATATGACTTGCAGGGGTAAAAATTCAGATTTCTTTCCTTGTTGAAGAATAATGAAACTGATGAACTAAAGTTTAACAAAATATTGACAAGCTCACAAAACAAACAAATTACTCAGCTCACAAAACTTAGTTATATTGTTCATACAACCAATGTAGTGGAAATTTACAATTTTACTTTTATCACATCTACTCAAAGTTTTCACCTAAATGTGAATGTGGGTTTTGTCTCAAATTGAGACGACGGGAAAGAGACGAATCACGTGCAATCCACGCTCATGAATGGTAAGATAACTATTGTAATTTTTAAGTAACTATGACTTTTGATATTTTTGAGCACTACCTAATATCTAATTTTAACTTTGTATCCACCTTGTGTTGAAAATGAAACACTTATCGGAAGAATTATTATTAACAACCCGTTATCTTCTCTTTTCTGCGCTTCGTAGATTTAGCACCGACCGAGCTGTTTCAGGGTATCAACGGATGTCACTGCAATGCCTCTGACCGGGAGGTTCGAGAGTTCGTGTTCGGACGGTGGCAAGATTTTCGACACTAGGTTGATAGCCGAGTCGAATTTAGCCGCCATCAGAAGGAGAATTCTAGCGGTCGGCTGCTCTGATCGGTAGGTTTCCGCGGTTATTCCTACAAATATCAGGAGAATGCTGGAGAAGTACCCTGACAAACGGGCCACAGTTCCTCTTCCTTGTCCTATCCTCACCCTTTGCTTACACACATACAGGCACTACACTACCTCACGTCTGAAAACAAGAGTCCCGGCTGGCACGGTGCACTGCTGGTGAGAGATACCAGGATTGGAAAATCCTTCACACTGACGTGTTTTGTTCGGCGCCGGATCTCGCCTTTCAGCGTGGGAACAATGCCGCCACCTGCCGTAATAAAACATGCACTACACTTACTAATGACCATAGCCGTTGATACGCCCGGAAACAGGAAATAATCAATCGTTTAATCTTAGATTAATTTCAAACCTTGTCTGCTTTTATAAGTTTCTTTCCTTTTGGGGGGGGGGTCTGCACACGTTTCATCTTCCATGTGGTTGATTTAGTACAACTAATGTAAGTAGCATTGAATTCTCTACCCAATGTGTGTTTTGATTCAAAACTATTGAAAGTTTATACCTGTAGCTTCGGTATTTAGTTATTTTGGTTCCAATTTCTTTACCATGCAGTTTTCAGCATGCAGTTTTTCTTCTCTTATCTAATCTCTTATTCTTATCTTATTCCCTCTTTTTCGTAAAAGAGGGGAAAAGATAACATTGGGAAAATTTGGGAAAATAAGAAAACATTCATGCGGGGTTGATGTTAATACACGTGATGGTACACCCACAAGATAGCGAACCAATCACATCACAAAGTTCGCGAGAGACTGGTGACCTCCTTGGAGTTAAATGTCGTACTCGCAATCTTCACAAGATAAGTGTGAACGTTTAAACCTCGTAGTTTCAAACAGCATTGGACAATGGGAAAAGTTCGAATTAAGAAAAGGTTTTGTAATTTCGTGATGTTTCATGATCAGTAAACAAATATTTCAGTTTGTAAATATCGAAACTTTTGCTATTCATTTTTCTGCCTGCTATGTAAACTGTTTAAAACCTTTTTTGTGTGTGCACGTTAAGACCTTAGTTTAGATTTTTTAAACCTTTGAAAAATAAGAGAATCCTTTCCAAATATTTCCCCCAAGATCGAGGCTTTCAACGCTCTGATAGCTAGCCAGGCCTGGCCCCGCAGGGCGGAATCACGATGGAATTGTCATGGTTTCTGGTGGAGTGTTGTAGACGACCGCCCGGACCCTGAGTCTCGCGGCGTCGCTCACGTCGTTAGCCTGACGGTGCAGGCAGTGAGAAGGCGATGCTACGAAGCTCCTGGTAGCCGGGTCCGCCAGTTTACCCACCAGTTGGGTCTATGGCGTGTCGACCTTTGGGCAGCATTGGTATGCTTTTCGGAGTACGCTGGATACAGAAGTCCGGCGGGAAAACTGATAACACCCGTCAGGTTGCCCAGATTCTGGCGGTACCCACGTCGATAGCCTAAAGGTGTAGGCAGTGGGGAGACGGGATGGGGGCTCCGAGCCCCCTGACCTTAGTTCGTTGGCCCCCCTATTGGGCTCTCGGCTTCGTCGTGGCAGTGGCCCGATTCTCTGGGCAAAGCGGCGGAAACTTGTTTCCTGCGCACGTGAGTAGCACATTGTTTTGACTCCGGCACTGTAGCAGATGCAGCACTGGGAGGTGCCGTGCTGCGAGTGCGACTACATACGGGAATCAGAACGGGTTTCAGGGGATTGTTTGCCTTTAGGGGAATGATAAACAATATGCAATGAGAATAATTAAATTTAATTGCATAACAACTTCGTAAATACAACTGGTTTTGATGGTAAGCCGGAGGACCTTTGAAAGTTTATAGCTTTACTGACTGCTCTTCTTTCTTGTAGTTTACTTGGGTTCAGCTTACTTACAGTTTTGTATCAAGGCACCAACCCAAATCACTCGGCTGAGTGTGTCGTCCGGGCTGAGGTTGGCTCCAGGCAGTTCGGTGGTACGAACTGGCATGGGCGCGGACTCAGATGACCGGAGCTGGTGGTGGAGTTTGCCGTGAATTCGGCCAGGTGGCGGCTGCGGCCCGTAAGAGGCACGAATTTGAGGCAGGCTTGAATTGGTCGTGCTAATCGCCTTGATAGGCGAAGCAGGAACAGCCGACTCTGTTGAGTTTTGTTGGTCAGTCTGTTGAGAAGTTCTGAGCAGAGTAGTTTGAGAAGTTCTGTTGATTCTCTCTGTCGATTCTCTCTGTCGGTTGTCTGTCGGTTCTCTTTAGTTTGTTGTCTCGATTGTCTGTCATGTGGGAGCGAAGTCGCAGTATTTATTTCATCTGAGGGTGATTGAATCTGTGGAGGGGAGAGTCACGTGGCTATGACTTGGGCCTATGGTAAGGCGGGAAAGTTTGACGTGCCCGCGATCGGCTCCCAATTCGTCTGCGCCTTCGAGCCCGGGAAGAGGAGTGTAACGTGACATTGGCGGCGATCGGAAGCGAAGGCGGTGTCACGTGAGGTGCCCGCGATGGCGGCCCGTTTGTGTTTGAGATTTTCCTTCCCACGGGAATTGAGGCATCTGGCTTGCAGGTGGCCAAGAAGCGGGGCGGCGCGTCGGTAGTGCACATGAAAATCCCTTTGTCGGCGAGATGCATTAACGGGGTTGTATTTGCGAGGGAGGCCCGAAGCAATTCCCAGAAATATTTGTATACATTTCTGGGTGGCTTGTCAGGTAGCGAGCGATGGAGGTGTGAAGGGCGCCGCGCGCCGGGGTGGCCCAGCCCTAGGCTAATGAGGGCTTAATCCCCAGCTGTGGCGGGGCCGAGAAGCGGTGGTCAATGTTCTCGGCGGGCGTGGGCCCTTGGGAACGGCGGTTTACGCGGAAGACACAGGGCAAATGTTTTTATTGCCCTTTTGTTAGATTTTCAATGTGCAGCAGCGTGCTGGCATGCACTGAGAGCGACTTTGAGAAAGTTGGTGAAAGTACGTTCTTAATGGTGGGTGGCCGCGCGGGAAAAAAGCTTTTAGGGGCTGCGCCTTGGTGGCAAATTTGATCGCGAGATTGAACAGGCACTAACCTGGACAGCTAGGAGCACTGAGCTGGCAGAGCTGTCCGTACCCAGACATTGTATGGGGAGGTTACCGCGAGGGCAAACTGGGTTCCGGATGTATCGAGATATCAGCCTGTCGGCGTACGTGTGCGTCGGCAGAGGGTGCGGATAAAGGCATTAAGCCATAGGTACCCACCCCGGGGACTTGTGCCCCCAGATAAAGCAAGCGACATGTGGTGTGGTAGATCACATGGGGTTCGTACTGACCACTCCTGGTTTATAAGTTGCCCTAACAACGGGGGAAGATGCACGTTTGGAAAGAAGCCTAATTGGCGAAACACGACCTGCAGACCCTTGGACTCCTCTCTAGTTGAAGGGGATGGAGTAGTGTAGAGGCGATGAGGCGCACTACGTGTTCTTGTGTTGCTGCTTTATTTTTAGCCCTAAAGTATACGTTCCCATTTTAGCGAAGCGCCTGCCTTGGGATGAGTGGCCGCTTAGAGGAGGGCCCACGCGTGCGGAGGCTGCGCACGCACTTGCAGCTCAGCGGCGATCCATTGCCCTGACCGGGAGGAACGAGGGTTCGAATCCCGATGGTGGCGGAGATGCCACACCAGCTACCTAGCTGGGTCGAATCCACTTGCTGTCTGGAGGAGAACTTTAGCGGCCGACTGCTCTGATCGGTAGTTGTCCCCGGTATCTAAGATCAGTCGTGATCGTTGGTTTAGAGAAGTTAATGTAAGAAGGGACCAGGTTAATGGCATCAGGAAACAAATGAACGTCATGTAGGGCAATGGCATTGCAAGAGATAGTGATGAAGCCATTTACAAATGAGTTAACTGTAAACAAACGCACTGACAAATTGAGGGCATGGGCATCATCTGCAGTTATGTTGCCAGCAGTGACAGAATAGTAGCTGTCACAACGGTCCCTTCTTATAGTAACCTGTCTATATCACGTGATTGCCGGAGCAGTACGTCTACAAATGGGCCTCGGACCGCGCGCGATATGTCCCTCCTTATCCTTGTGCTCTCCCCAGCCCTAACATACACACACACACACACACACACACACACACACACACACACACACACACCACTTTAACTTATACGCACAACAATACTGCACATATAGAGAGACCTGAAGGAATCTTATAGTTAATCTCAAATGGAACGGAACCTTACCTATAGAAGGAAACGACGATGTCCACATGTAAGTTGGCGCCGGATCTCACGTTCACTCTGGGGTGGCTATACTTTATTCCTTCTCAGTAAATAATATATATATATATATATATATATATATATATATATATATATATATTAATTGAATCTTCCAAGAGATCCAATCCTGCTATTACACGCGATACAATCTTGTCACTTGTCAGAACAATCAATTAACGCGGGCAAACAGCTATCCTATCTCGTAGCTACCTGATATTGGTAATGCGAGTTCCTACACTTCAATGAAGCACGTAGCAAACAGGTTTAGATCACACGTGCGGTAGCTGAAAGTTGTCGGATGAAGATCAAAGAGAATCTGCCAACACATGATGGAATTCAATTGAACAGACTCAGTTAATAATTACAGCGTGGTCCAAAAGCTAACGATGCTATCCTATTCACGCTCCAATCGGGATAGGTAGCGGTAGCTCAGTGCATCAACTGATGTCACTGCAGCGCCTCTAACAGGGAGGTCCTAGGTTCGAGTCCTGACGGCGGCAGGATTTTCGACACTAGCTTTTCAGCTAGGTCAAATTCAGCTGCTGTCTGGAGGAGAATTCTAGCGGCCGGCTGCTCTGATCGGTAGTTTTCCGTGGTTTCTTCGATCAACACCAGGCGAATGCCGGAGCAGTACCCTAACAAACGGGCCACGGACCGCGCGCCATCTGTCCTTCCTCTTCCTTGTCCTATCCTCTCCCCTTACACACACACTTACACTAACATGCACTACACTACCACATATGCCGAGAGACCGGTCGGGAGCTTAGAGCTTGTCCCGACTGGGGCGGTGCCCCGTTGGTGGGAGAGTCCTGGTTAGGGGGAAACCCCACTAGCCGACGGTAGGTCGGCGCCGGATCTCGCCATCCAACGGGGGCAACGCCATCCAAGATCATCGGCATCTCCCGAGAAAAAACATGCACTACACTAACGGGACTAATGACCGAAGCCGTTGACGCGCCCGGAAACACGAAAAAATCAATCAATCAAAAATCCAATCGGGTTAGCGTTCGGCGGTGAAAGCAGGCACCCGGGTTTGAAGCGTGGTAGTAGTACATCTTAACCTCGTCGCTTAGCTAGCGCAAATCACTACATGCGGGTTTATTGTATACGTAGACAAATCTTCAACGCAAATGGGATGCAAATGCGTAAGGTGTTAACTGTATTAAGACACAAATGTTTGGTTTATGAGTTAGTAAATAAAAGTTACCTGACCCACAGAAGTTTACTTTAAATGACATTATCAATCTCATTCTGCTCACACTATTTTCTCTCTCTCTTCATTTGCCTCTCTCTGTCTTTCCAGATATCGCTCTCCCTCCCTTCCTCCCCCCTCTCCCTCTCTCTGCCTCTCTTCCTCGTTTTTCCTAGCTCTCCCTGTCTTCCTCTCTCCCCTCTTCCTCCCTCCTCTCTGCCTCTCTATCTCTTTCCCTCGCTCTCTCTGCCTCTCTCCTGTCTCCCTCTCTCTCCTTTTCCTCTTTCTTCTTCCCTCTCTCTCCTTCCCTCTCTCTCCTTCCTTCTCTCTCCTTCTCTGCCCCTGACTCCATCTCTCTGCCTCTTTCCCTCGTTATCCCTCTCTCTGCCTCTCTCTCCTCCTCTTTCTGCCTGTTTCTCCCTCTCTCTGCCTCTTTCCCTCGCTCTTCTCTTCTCTCTACATTTCCTTCTCTCTCCCCCCTCTCTCTCCCTTTCCCTCTTGCTCTCTAGCCTCTCTCTCTCTCCCCCCCTCTCTCTCCCTTTCCCTCTTGCTCTCTAGCCTCTCTCTCTCTCTCACTCTCTCTCCCCCCGTCTGCCCGACCTGATAGAGTTTATCTGGAACCAATGCCTCTGCAGGATCACTGACCGGAAGGTTCTAGGGTTCAAATGCCCCAAGTGATGGAATTTTGACTTCAACTACGTATGTAGCTGCGTCGAAATCATCCTCTGTCTGCCGGGGAGTTCTAGAGGCCGTCTGCTCTCATTGGTAGTTTTCTTTCCATCTCGGACCAGACGATCGCTGGAGCAGTGCCTTAACAAACGTATCACGGACCGTACGCGATCTTTCGTTCCTCATTGTTGTTCCATTCTTTCCCCTTATACACACTCATACACATACATGCACATCACTACCATATATATCAGGATAACAGTCGGGAGCTTCTAGAGCTTTTTCCAGCTGGGACAATGTTCCTCTGGGATAGATGCATAGGGGAAAGAAAACGCCGCAATCCATCGCGTATTGAAAGTCGGATGTCACTTTAAACGGGAAGAAATCCACAGCGAATCTGATTTTAGTGATATCGTTAGAGCCGCTTTCACAACAAAATTACACAATCACATAAGTCCAGTAAAACAATCCTACTTCTAATTGAATTTTCTACCGTCGAATTGGAGGAAATTAAAAAAATTATTCTTTACATAGATATTTAAACAAATTTTATATGAGCAACGAGAAAGTAAAAAGTAAAATAAAACCATTTCAGACTACTCCTCACCATGTACAATGTTAGATTCGATTCCGACACAATCGACCGAAGCTGTGTAAATTCTAGTTGCATTGATATCTTACCATGAAAAGACCAACTTTCCGTTGCTTGCATTGATGCTATGGTATTTCGTATCATATTACTACGCTTGTATGGAATGAATTAAAGGAGAAATACTTTTGCTGATAGATAATTTCTAAACTAGTCTTCAAGAAGTTTTGGAAATAATATTTAAAACAGTTTTCTGTGGTACTAGTGGTAACTAACTCACCAATCAGTTTAAGCTTCGCTGTCTTAAAACGAATTTCTTGGAACGAACACGAGAGCCCCTCTCGTACCAACCTCCAATCAAGTAGCATTTGTTACTGAATTTCTTACATTACTTAATTTAATACCACGAATGAGAGATAGCCTTGTGAATGGTTTGCTGAATGATGAACTCAGCCAAAGGCGTGTCTAATCATAGGCCCTTTCACTTCTCTAGATCACAGGGGAGCATTGGACCGCAACGACGCGACGCCTCTTTAATATATATAATTCCCTCCTTTGACGTCACTGAAAGTAGGTTTTCCTTCTTGTTGTGCTACATTCTATTGCTTCGCATTTGTTTCAGTGAATATACTCGTAAACTTGCAATTTTATAACACGTACTTTCTCGGAAAATGGCAACGGTTTCATAATATACATATTTACAAATTGCAACTTTTATCCCTTCAGCCTTCTCTTAAAGAGTCATAAAAGGACGTGAAACGATGAATATTTAAATATCAAAAGATTTAAACATTTTGTATTTGTTCCAGTTAGTTTGTGAATATACTCATAAACTAGCAGTTCAATAAGAGCACATACTTTCTCATACTATTGGTAATGGTTTTATAATATACGCATGCATCTTCTATTCTACTGACAATTTAACTATCTCTTAAAGAACTGCGACTAAATTGCAAAAAAAAAGTCCGAAAACGATTAATATTTAAATATCTAAAAATTTGAAGATAAACTGTTTAAGACTAGATTGCTTTAAAAATCTAGCTTCAATATGAACTAGAGGTGCTAAAGAATGGCAAAGACTTTCTTGTTGTAAAGTTTTCTAATGTCCTTAGTGTGGATTGGTACTGTTGTCTTGCCCTTCCTTCTTGCCAGCATGGGAATCTATCACCCCCCAAAGTACATTTTTTTGAAATTTTGTCAACTTTTCGGTTTCCAAATAGTAAAATCGAAATATTATTTTAAAAATATTAAAGAAGACTAAAACCTTGTCCTAAATAGCAATTTTCATTGAAAACATTTTTTTATTTATTTATTTTACGTCAAAAAACAGTTCAAACTGCGTATGACGTGCTATGAGGAAAAATTAATAATGTGCACATTTTCAAAATTCTGTGATCCCTACACTAAGTCATATACTCCTTAAATTAAAAAAACTCCCATGTAATAAAATCAATTTTCAAGGATAAATAAGCAATAACTTTTGGCTCTTATCCATGTTGTCCATCGGAATAATACTTCCTGCCGCGACAACATGGAAACGATAATTTGAATAATTGTATTTCCCACTGAATTCTAGAAGACGTGCACAGAAAATGAAGTTACATTTATGTCCAGAAGCAAAACAAGGGGCCATCTCAGCATTTGCTCAATGGATCAGGGAAACTGGACGAAAAACCTGATCGAGATGGGGGTCATTGACCCGGAGGCTGTAGTACAATACTTGTTACAGGTTGTTTATACACATTTATACAGTCCAAATGGTAAATAATGCATTATGTATCATTGTTAAAATTAATGTTTCTTTTCTTGTGATGCTCAGTATAGTCTCTAATTGTATAGAAACAGTTTTGCAGCAGAAACGATTTTACTTGGGATTTAAACTTTTCTATCGAATTTAATCGTTTAATGTCGTCTGGCAAAGTGTTGTAAAATAATGTACATGTATTGTATGTGAATTTTTTGTATTGAGCTGTTGATACTGTCACCTGATGAATATGATTTCTACGTCGTGTTATAGTAATAGACATCGGCATTTTCTGAAAATATATTCCCGCCCTTAAGCAAGTCATTTTTGGCAAAAACAACTGATTCGTAAATAAACAGACAAGGTAATGGTAAAATTCCTAGATTAATGAACACGTGGATGAAATTACATGAATAGCGTGGGTGGGATTTAGTTATTATTCGTACGATTCGTTTTTGTAATCTAAAATTCTGGGAGCTATAAGATGTATTTCCCCAGAATATTATGCCATATCTCAGGCAGGAATGAACATTCGCGAAATATACACCACGAGCAGTATGAAGGCTGACAGAATTTGAAAGAATTCTGAACGCGTAGCATAATGAACTTAATTTTGTGTTCAATTCATTTAAATGGACGTTCCATTTAAGGTTTGACTGAATTGAGAGACCTAAAAATTTTATTGCCTTAACATCAGTCAATGGTACACTGTTCATTTTCAATGGAGCACAGAATTGTTTATTTGAAATGGAAAACTGCATTAAAACCGTTTTCTTTTCGTTTACTATTAATTTGTTATTTCGGAACCAATTTGAAACATCTGATATTGTACTATTTACGGTTTCTTTATTGCAAAGGATGTTCGTGTCATCTACAAAGAGAACCGTTCTTCCGTTTCGAATCGTCGAGGGCATATCGTTTACGTAAAGTAGGAACAGAATAGGGCCTAAAATCGATCCTTGAGGAACTCCACGTGCAATGGGCAAAGAGTCGGAAAGGTGCGTACGTAATGTTCCATCATTCCAGTAAGGTATTTCAACTCTCTGAGATCGTTGTTTAAGGTACGAACATAACCAATCTAGAGCAATACCACGGATTCCATATGAAGGTAATTTTGAAAGTAAAATGTCATGATCAATGACGTCAAAAGCTTTTGAGAGATCTAAAAATAATCCAATAGGTGCCTAGTTTTGATCCAATGATGAGGCGACATCTTTAAGAAAAAATATAGCTGTTTCCGTTGATTTTGATTTTCTAAATCCATGTTGGCAATCTGAAAGCGCGTCGTGTTTACTGAGAAAAGTTTCCATTCGTACGTAAAAAAGTCTCTCTAATATTTTTGAAAAAACTGATAGAAGAGAAATGGGCCGATAATTTTGAATTTCATTTTTGTTGTCTTTTTTGAAGAGCGGCTTAATTTTAGCTGTTTTGAAAATTTCTGGAAACGTTCCGGTGCATAACGATGAATTAAATATGTGAGTTAACGGGTGTATTATGGCATACGCACAGGTCTTTAACAAAGCATCCGGAAATTCATCTAAACCGGACGAATATTTATTTTTTAGTTTACCGATTATTTTGAGAATTTCATAGGAAGAAGTTTCGGAAACGAACATCGTGTCTAAAATTTTGGGTGAACTGTCTATTATTGAATTTTGTGGCAGAAGACATTGAGTGAGATCGGCAACAATTCTCGAAAAGTATTGGTTAAAGAGACTAGCCACTCTTGCCGGATCGTTCACATTTATATCGCTATATTTTAAAACAACATTCTCTACAGGGTTTCTAGTTGATTTGGACGTATTTTTTATTATATTCCACATTGCTTTTGTTTTGTTTTTTGAGTTCAAAATATCCTGATCGTGTTTCATGATTTTAGCCTTTCTTATGACTTTTCGTAACAATGTTTTGTATTTTTTAAAGTAGATAAGGAAATCTTGAGATACGTTATGACGTTTAGAAATGAAAGAAAGAATTCGCTTGTTTTTACAAGATGTTCTAATCCCTTGTGTTATCCAAGAATTGCTTTTCCGTGAAATATTTCATTTTCTTTTCTGAAGAGGAAAGCAAGTGTTAAAATGAAATGAAAGAGTTGAAAAAAAAAGAATTATATTTGTCGTTTGTATCAACAGCATTATAAACCGCTTCCCATGACTCCTGCATCAAGTAATCAATGAATAATTTTATTTTACTTTTTGTAAACAATCTAGTCATACGTGTATTATTTATTGTGTCAGTGATCGCATTTCTTATACTGGTAAGAATTTGTGCATCGTGGTCACTGTATCCTAAATCTTTTGTTTCAACTTCATATCGTGTAGTAGTTTTGTTAATTATAATTTGATCAATTGCCTTCATCGAATTTTGTGTGATCCGTGTAGGTACATTAATTGTAATGTCTAAATTGAAGGAATTAATTAAATTGAGAAACTTTTCTTTCTCGCAAGATTCGACCAGAAAATCAATGTTAAAATCTCCGCATACAACAATGGATTCAAAAGAGCGATTGCTGACTTTATTAAGTGTTATCTCCAGGTTTTCTAAGAACAAAATATAATCTGCAGTTCTCTTTGTTGGAGGTCTGTAAATGCAAAGTATTATCACTTTTAGTGAAGTAAGATGTACAACAGAAATTTCGAAAATATTTTCAATGGAATACACATGTAATTCCGCCAAGGGGATATAATCAATATTATTTCTAACGTAAATACATAGGACCTTTATGCGATTCTCTCTCTCTCTGCAATAAAAGCCTGCGAGGTAAAAGTTTGGAATTTGGAAAATGCTTAGTTCATTAGGAGATAACCAATGTTCTGTAAAGCAAAAATTTGGAGCCATCTTTAAGAAAACGGCGTTAAACGTTACTGTAAATATGAAATTTGAAGCTCTTTTTCACAGGAATCTATTGAGTTTTCGAAAAACGTCTTTTGAAGTAATTTGAGGAACATAAACTCACAAATTCAATAATGTTTACGAATTTATTGAAATGTGCATATTAACAACCTGAAAGATTTAAAAAAATATATCGGTGTAATTTTTGAAAAAACAAAAGATTACACCAAAATGAATTTTATGTCATGTTAAATAGTGCCATTACCACTATCCGTTGTAAAAGTTTGAAGAATAAATTTGAAGCCATTTTTGAGAAAATGGCGTTCGAGCGTTTTTTGAAAATGCGGAATTTTGAGATAATTTTCACAGAAAACTGTCGAGTTTTCGAGAAACTTTATTTGACATTATTTAAAGCACATGTACTCGTAAATACACCAACGTGAAGAAATTGCCTCTAATGTAAATATTACCGACGTGAGATAAAAGTCAAAAAAATTACATTTTTGTAAGTTTTGAAAAAACAAAAGAATATAGCAATACGGCTTTTATGTCATCTTATACAGTGCATTTAGCACTATCCATACCAAAAATTTAATGAAAAACTTTGAAGCCGTTTTTGAGAAAATCCTGTTTTTGTAATTTTTTAAAATTGCAAATATTGCAATTTTGCGCGAAATAGCGCCCCATATTGCGCGAAAACTACTTAAATTTTCAAAGCAATGTACATGACCTTATTAAAAGAACTGATTATGAGCAACAAATTTCATTTGAAGCAAAAATTTCTATCTTTAATTTTGTAGTTTTAGGAAGACGCGGAAAAAAATCGAACTTTTGGAATTTTTGAAAATTCAGAGTTATCCGTGAAAATGTGACCTACGTCACCTTTAGAAGTGTATTTTCCTCTGTTCTCACAGGAAGTTTAAAGAAAAAATTGGAGCCGATTTTGAGAAAATTTTGAAAATATCCGGGGGGCTTCATGTAAAGTACCCCCAATTTCTAAATGTTTTTCAAAGTTTTAAAGCTTCAACTAGAGCCATATGGACAAGGGTTTCTTCAATTTCAGAAAGATAGTACATGTGGTTTAGGCGCTAGGTTTGTTCACATGCGACAGACGGACAGACCAGGGACCGAATACCGAAATAATAGCGGTAAAGGTATTTATACCGGTATACAAATACCTTTACCTCTATTATACCTTTATTCAAAATACCTTTAAAAATACCGGTATAAGACGTCAAATACCGGTATTTTTAGAGGTATTTTACCTTTATCCGACGTCTATACCGGTAAAATACCTCTATTTAAAGGTATTATACCGGTATTCTCTCATCAAAATACCGGTATTTTCATAAGAAAATACCGGTATTTCAGTAGAATCATACAGGTATTTGGGGGAAATTCATTGTGATTTTTTCCGCTGAGATGGCTCAGAGGAAACAACTATTTACACGGCAGAGTTTCTGACCGGGAGGTCCTAGGGTTCGAGTCCCGAGGGTGGCGGATTTTCGACACATATTCTAGCTAGGTCGAGTTCTGCCGTTGACTGGGAAGTCGAGTTCTGTCGTCAGACGGAGGGTCCAGCCAACGGTCTTTCGCAGACATCAACACGAGCTCGTTCGCTGACCTTGGACTTCACGTCCGGGCGCAGAGCTTGGCGACACGTGATAGAGTGTTGAAAATTTATCCGTATAAATCTTGCCCTTTCTAGTAGCGATAAAAAATGGAGAAACGTGTCTTCTTATCCATAAATGAGTCTTCCCACGCATACCAAACTTCCTTCGTGCACGACTGTGTTTATCACTAAATACGATTATTTGCTTAAATTTGATCGTATCACTAACATTCCCGAAAACAATTTTTTCAGTTGGCCCAGTTTCCTTATTCTGCACCATAATTAATAATAATTATATATATATATATATATATATATATATATATTAATTATATATAATTATTAATTATAACTAAAACAATATTAAAAATTGACATTGAACGCTAATAGACATTAACTATTCTTAGGCGAGGAAACAGAAGCGTTATGTTTAATTCAAAATTAATGATTGAAGCATGTTTAATTTACATCCATGTATTATTTAATAAATTTCATTAAGAAAAAATATTAATACTAATTAAATTTTAAATGTTTGCTTTAAATTTGTGTAAATTAACTTATTATTTTGTTTGTTAATTTCTAAATTTATTTAAATTAAATGTTAATTTTAATTAAAAAGTAAAATGTTAATATTAATAAACTCTTTTTTATTAATTAATAATGTTAGTATATATTTCTTATTATTAAGGAAGAAACACTGTTCTCGAAGTGGGCTCCTCCAGATGCATTTTACAATGTAAGTTACCCGCGTAGAAGGGAACCCTTGCACACATGGAATATTAATAGCTAATAATACTAGTAGTAGTAATAATAATAATAATAATAATAATAATAATAATAATAATAATAGTAATAATAACATAATAATTTACTGTTATTACAAATTTTCTCAATATTTGCAGTTAATGTCAATATATATATATATATATATATATATATATATATATATATATATATATATATATATTTATAAATTATATATAATTATTAATTATAACTAAAAAAATTTTATTTTAGCCCTATTTATTAATGTATAATTAAGATTTAATTGTGAAATGAAGTAAAAGGAAATCATTTTTTAACAATAACAAAACTGGGCCTGAAAGCCTGAGCGTTCGTGATTATCTCAAGGTGTCAACGCTTCCTCAGTTCGCCGAAGGAGGGGTCGGGGAGGGAAGAAACGGTCCTACGCCTACGGCCGGCGCATACGTTGACAGCCTCTCCATGTGCGAAATACAAAGACAGGCTTAGGTCATCTCACAGATCAGATTGGAGATAGCTCCATGAATGACACTAAGTAAGAAAAGGTTCTCTTCAATGAAATCAATAATTATTATTTCATATTTCAACTTTTCCGAAGTTTAAATTAAGGGAGGTTTTCAATATATGCAACGTATGCAAAACGTAAACGCCCGAACACAAAGCATTTACAATAATATATATATATATATATATATATATATATATATATATATATATATATATATATATATACAAAATAATAATTTAAACAATAAATAACAATTATGAAATGATATTTGATTAATAAACATTTTGTGAGATATTATTAACTAAAGTAACCTATTTTTCAACATGTATGGATGGTAAGCTATATTTCTTCATTGAAAATACCGGTATAATACCGGTATAACCTTTATGGACGTCCATACCGGTATAGACGTCCTATAGAGGTATTTTACCGGTATAAAAGAATAAAGGTATTTGAAAAAGGTATGGAAAAATACCGGTATTATACCGGTATTTTTTACCGGTATTCAATACCTTTTCGGTCCCTGGGACAGACTGACAGATGAACAGACAGACGGACCGACAGACGAAAGAACGGACGGGCATTTTGAAAAAACAACACTTTTTTGAAATCAGGGGATCCCAAGGGTGTATTTCCGTTGGAATCTCGAAATCGATTTTCGCAGCATTACATAACTTTCTCTATACTACGTATATTACTCCCGTATATACGTGTGTATACGAGAAAGTAAAAGTATAGAAGAGGTTCGAAGTAAATTGAAGCACTTGCGGCAGAGGTAACAAGACACGACACACCAGCCAAAGCCAACTTACATCGCGCTATTCGTCTGCCCGTGTCCGTCACTCACGATTAGATCCCTTCCGGTCCACCAATCGAAACAAATGAGTTCTCGCTGTTCTACCCGTTTCGTTCTCCTGGTGAGGGATTAATCATTTCTTGCGGATCCATCCAGAATATTTATGAAAGTCCTCTAAAGATGTATTTTTTTAGTTTTTTAGGTAATTAAAACGCGTTTTGGGTGACTTACGGCATCTGTAGAGGTGATCAAAAGCCTATTCGTTTCCTCTTACCGAGAAACGAGTGGTGCTAAAACTGTATGTACTTTCTCGCCCGTATTTTCACACAAAATTACGAGAAAATTACTAACATTTTTGAAAAAGTGTACATGACATTATTTCAAAATCTGCCTTTTTGAGACAGATTTCACTAAGGGAAAAATCACTATCTTTAATGTGTTAGTTGTATGAAGACTTCAACGCAAATGAGACTGTATCATTCTCTTAAACATCCTTCACACTATCCAACAACAAAATTTAATCCAAAACGATTAAGCCATTTTTTTCAAAATTTGGAAAATGTGCCAGTAAGTACCTGCCAAAATTAAAATATCGGTTTCAAATTCAAGAGGCCGCGATGTGACCCAGATCAATTGAAGAGTATCAAATGTAGAGTAAATCGGTTAAGCCGCTGGTGTTGTTCATAGGCAGGCGGGTAGACAGCAGACACAGACAGACAGACAGACACAAACAGACAGACACAGAGAGACAGACACAGAGAGACAGACACAGAGAGACAGACACAGAGAGACAGACACAGAGAGACAGACACAGACAGACAGACACAGACAGACAGACACAGACAGACAGACACAGACAGACAGACACAGACAGACAGACACAGACAGACAGACACAGACAGACAGACACAGACAGACAGACACAGACAGACAGACACAGACAGACAGAAAATGACAGACAGAAACAGACAGACAGAAACAGACAGACAGAAACAGACAGACAGAAACAGACAGACAGACAGACAGATACAGACAGACAGACACAGACAGACAGATACAGACAGACAGATACAGACAGACAGATACAGACAGACAGATACAGACAGACAGATACAGACAGACAGATACAGACAGACAGATACAGACAGACAGATACAGACAGACAGATACAGACAGACAGATACAGACAGACAGATACAGACAGACAGACACAGACAGACAGATACAGACAGACAGATACAGACAGACAGATACAGACAGACAGATACAGACAGACAGATACAGACAGACAGATACAGACAGACAGATACAGACAGACAGATACAGACAGACAGATACAGACAGACAGATACAGACAGACAGATACAGACAGACAGATACAGACAGACACAGACAGATACAGACAGACACAGACAGACACAGACAGACACAGACAGACACAGACAGACACAGACAGACACAGACAGACACAGACAGACACAGATAGACACAGACAGACACAGACAGACACAGACAGACACAGACAGACACAGACAGACACAGACAGACACAGACAGACACAGACAGACACAGACAGAC
>BLKR01006983.1:0-46158 GCA_011170035.1 Teleogryllus occipitalis | reverse complement strand
CAAACCTTCAAAATGATGGGCAAAGCAGATTGACGACAGTGGAGATTGATCAGGAAATCCTGATCTGCGGAAAAAAGTTCTGTTCTACAACCGAACGACTGTATAAAGGCCGAGAGGAAGTTAAATATCTCACGAGCGGGTGCATGGGTCATATGCTGTATGATCAACACGTTTTACTGTGGCATTTAAAATCCACTGAGAATCATTTGGCCCCTCTCACCTAACATGTTTGGTTACAGTTTACATCTGTATATTGCAAATACAGCTGATAGCAGTAAAAAAACAGGTTTAAAAGAGCAATAGGCCAAGACGGTTTTGAGGTTTACTCCGAGCAGTGTTTTTAAACAACAGTTGCACAGCAAAAGAAGGAAAACTTTCTCCATTTCTGTTTGAAACTGAAGAATCAAATCTGCCAGTTTGCAAAGCGGGAACTACCTTGGAGTGGGATGAACATGAGGATGGTGGCGACGCCGATGACTGACGCAACCCCCACGTGGCGGTACATCACGTAGGTGGCGAGCACCGTCTCCACGGGGCCAATCCAGAGGTAGTGCAGGAAGATGACGGCGAGGTCGAAGCGCGCCACATCGTTGGCCAGCAGGTTCACCACCTGCCCGGCCGTCGTGTCTCCCAGCGCCGTCTTGCTCAAGCGCAGGGCCTTGCGGTAGAGCAGGGAGCAGCTGCCCACGCGCATCTTCATGCCCATGTGGAAGATGGCCATCATGTACGGGTGGATGACGAAGATGTTGGCGGCGGAGCAGAGCACCACCCCGGCCGCGTAGCCCATGGCGGCGTCGCGGGGCACCTCCGAGTCGCTGCTGAACGACAGCACCAGCTGCCCGAGGAAGATCGGCTGCGCCACTCTGCGGACGGAAACGTGGCGGTTCCACAGAATTAGAAGGAACCTCAACAAGGAGAAAGAAGGTTTAAGTTAAAAAGAAAATAAAGAAGGAAAAGAAAGGAGACAGAAGAGAAAGAGAAAGAAAGGATGCAGAGGAGAAAGAGAAAGAGGAAGAGACTAAGAAAGCAGGCAGAGGAGAAAGAGAAAGAAAGAAAGAAAGAAAGAAAGGCGGCAGAGGAGAAAGAAAGAAAGAAAGAAAGAAAGAAAGAAAGAAAGAAAGGCGGCAGGGGAGAAAGAGAAAGAAAGGCGGAAGGGGAGAAAGAAAGAAAGAAAGAAACAAAGGAGGCAGAGGAGAAAGAGAAATAAGAGAAACAAAGGAGGCAGATGAGAAAGAGAAACTAAGGATGCAGGGGAGAAAGAGAAATAAGAGAAACAAAGGAGGCAGAGGAGAAAGAGAAATAAGAGAAACAAAGGATGCAGAGGAGAAAGAGAAAGAAAGGAGACAGAGGAGAAAGAGAAAGAAGGCGAAAGAGAGAAAGAAGAGAGAGAGAGAGAGAGAGAGAGAGAGAGACAGACAGACAGACAGACAGAGAAACGGAGAAGACAAGAAATGGAAGAAGGTAAAGGAACAGGGAGCAAGTGAAAGAAAAATAAAAAGGAACTCACCGCAGCACGATCTCCATGATGGCGAGAGCGATGCCGTAGAGCGCGAGGCGCACGCCGAACGCGCGCACGATGACGCGAGTGAGGCTGGGCCGCGCGCCCTTGCGCCGCGCCGCGCGCCGCTGCTCGTCGGCCCAGTACCTGCGCAAGAGCACGCCAACGCGTTACCAAGCACACGCCACCGTTATGTGAGCTCGTTAGTGTTGTTTACATATAGTAGCAATCCATGGATTAATTTGCCTCTTGTGCAGAGAAGAAACGTACCAAACATCTGAGGATGCCATGGAAATGGCAAAGTGGTAGAATGCTACTGAACGCAAAGCGTTGGGATGCTACTGAACGCAAAGTGATGGGATGCTACTGAACGCAAAATGGAGTGTTACTGAGCGCAAAGAGCTGGGATGCTAGCGAACGCAAAGCGCTGGAGTGTTACTGAACGCAAAGCGCAGGAGTGTTACTGAACGCAAAGCGCTGGGATGCTAGTGAACGCAAAGCGAAGGAGTGTTACTGAACGCAAAGTGATGGAATGCTACTGAACGCAAAGCGCAGGATGCTACTGAACGCAAAGCGCAGGAGTGTTACTGAACGCAAAGCGCTGAGATGCTAGTGAACGCAAAGCGAAGGAGTGTTACTGAACGCAAAGCATTGGGATGCCGATGGGAGCACGCTGATGGTTGCTCACTTCTCGAAGATGTCGCCGAGGACGTCGCTGCGGTGCTCGGTGAGCGGCTGCGTGAGGTCGTCTACCTCGAGGTCGCGCTGGTAGCCGCGCCAGAAGGTGCCCAGCACCCAGCCGAAGGTGAGCGCCGACAGCGGCGAGGCGCGGGCGCGCGGGTTGGGCGGGCGGTCGGCGCCGCGCGCGCCGCGCGGGTCCATGGCGCCACCGCTCGCCTACCCTGCAACAAGCCAAGCCGTCCACATCACTATCGCAGCATTTCAAGAACTCTAATAAAGAATTTGGGCCGGACAAGAAATACGTCAAATCAGGCTGTTTGTAAATTCATTGACAAATTCGAGTTGTACATTTGTGCTATGATCCCACACTAGAAATTTTATAAGAATTATAAAGAATTCTAAATTTGCTGCAGCTTCTTGTGAAATCCACACTAGAAATTTCCCCGGTATAAAGAATCATAAATTTGCTGTAGTTTCGTGTGAAATCCATATCAAGTCATTCACTGGCTTATTTTAACAAAATATTAGAAAATTGAAAACTGAATATCACATTTTGACCTGAAGGGAAGAGGAACTAAGACATGTTGGAAGGAGAGAGTTAAACCACGAAACTAGAACAAATAGAGAAAATTAAATATCGAATACCAATCATGTGCGAGTTGTGTTCAGGTGCTTTATTTTCAGACACCCACATTTTACTGAATCATTAGGAATTCTTTTGACTGAATCGTGTTATTTTGTTGGTTTAATAGCAACATGGGTCGTGAGTAAGACAAGCGTTCGCTGTGGAATGTAGACGAAGTTCTTGCGTACTTTACAGCTTGTTGTAAAACTTTCTTGATGCTTATAAAAGCATCTTGACGTACACGAGAAACAAGATTATAGAACGCTTTAATCATGGTACATGTATTTACATATCTCTCTTCTGATTCTGCGATTTTAATAACCCTATTTTCATTTCCTGAAATGTCTCTTTATTTCGGGGGAGATAAAAGGACATTGTTTAATGTCAACTGATCTTTGATGAAAAATGCATCTTGCATGTCCATAACTCAAATGAGAAATCTAAAATCTCAAAACTATTTCCGTTACAATGTATGCGCGTTTGTAGGAATTCGTAACAAACTCCACTTTATCTTGATCTGCACTGGGCATCCCCGAACTGAATAACATTCCCAAACAAACAAACAAAATTTTAAAACCTGTTAAATAAGAGGAAATACAGCCGCCTACGAAAACACTATCTGACAATAGAAGCAATAAGTGTCATGTTAATTCAAATCGTTAATAGTTTAATTTATTACCAAAACCATAAATATTTGCCGTACACTAACGCAGTACATTTTTGTGTTCTGCAACATTCTAGAATCTTCCCAGTAAAATGACAACAGGTTCCCCATCTTGGAAAACAGCTAAATGAAAAATACGTCCACGAATTACCAATGTACAAAAGACGGAAATAATTTATATTATGTAAAAAATACTCAACAATTGATTAATAAATTGTAATTGTATAAAATAATGTAACTTTATGTTTTTATGACGTGATAAAACAAAGTGATTGCTTCACGTAAACACCCAAAAGGTCAACATTGAATTAAAAAAAAAAACTTAATTACTAACGTTTTATTTACTAGCAGTAGGGTTCGGCTGTATTTAAATAACTGGATTTTTGAGTTTTTTGGACATGCATTACAGAGATATATTTAAATACATAAAGTAGGTTATTTAAAAAAGGAAATACTTAAAATACTTCAAATACAGATGAAGATAACTAGGGTAGTTTCTTTTTTGTTTGTTTCTGCGAGTGAATGAACCTCATCGAAACAAAAATAAAAGTCCCTTTCAGCTACTGAATTTGAATTCTCTTCATTTCTAAATTACAAATCTAAATCATTAAAAATGCTGGACAATTATCTGACATCGAAAAATACGTTTATTTTTTATAACTAGAGTCCGGACAATGCCCTTTTGGCCTATTTTATTTATTTGAATGTATTTTTAGGCAACTTTCCCCCATTATCAATGTTTACTTCAGAAGTGGCTTTTGCGAGGGTTTCATAATGCCTATAAATGCCTATTTTTAGATACAATTGCCTAATCGAGCGTTAAGATTCATATATTAAAGTATTATTATTAAGATTACTATATATAATAAGTACATATATTGAATTTTTCGCATTTCTAATATTTTTGTTCACTATATTTTGTTTTCTACAATCATTTTTTGAGAAATCACTGACGGGTATTTTTTTACCGAACAAGTAATAACCGCGTAAAATCTGCCAGGGCGTCCTCCGATCAAGAAGCTCAATCCCCTGTTTGTTCTCGCCTGTAACACGTCGAGCAGGGACACCGATTAGAGACGTATGAGAATTTGACACCGTGCGGGTTACCTTATACTTCGCCGATGCCCATCAGAGCGCTCCAGGGAACAGGAAATTGCTCTCGTCTTTCCGATCTTGGCAATAATTATTGAGCTATCTGTTCCTTACCAAGAACACAACTGTCTTCGAGATTTACGCTCCCGGCATTTTTCGCTTTTAGAAGGTAAAATTTCAGAAAATAGGCGGAGTTTTCTTCGAAAATTTTGTACTTGTGTTGAAGTTTGGTGCATGTCAGATCAGTAAATTTGCTGTTCCTGTTAAGTGCTTGCTACATTGCTAAAAGAGAAAGTGTCAAGGAAGGCATTGCTAAAAGAGTGGATTTATAGAGAAGATTCACGGCGGACTGGAAATGTATTTTTTTGACAGTGTGAGGTAAGATGGTAAACCGTGAAAAAAACTTTCTTACAACATAAAAACACTGCAACTCATGCAAAAAATTCGAAAAATAGTAAGAAAAACTATTCAAACGTTCTTCAGCAAGGGCAGTCACAAACAAAAATTTCAACACTCCCTAGTGCCATGCCGCAAACATTCCTCTTTTCAAAACTTGAAAATCCAACATTTAACCAGTTTAACCAACAAAATATACAATTTCACACGAGTCATCTCTTCGGAAATATTATCTAACTCCCCAATATGTTTTGACAATGGAAGAAATTATATTTGCTTTTAGAGAATTGTGTTCATCCTTTATGTAGTACGTACTACGTATAAATTTTAAAATTCTTCAACTATAATGTTCATTTATCCTACCTATTTTTAATTTTTACTTCCTAAGTGACTGCCTATTGTCAACTATGAAACCTATTTTAAGTGCCTTTTGCTTGCCTATTTTCGACCTTTATAGTGCCTGCATGTCCGAGCCCTACAACACTAGTTTCACGTCCATCCACGCCAGTTGAACGACCGTTTTACGTTTAGTGGGTTTTATACATTCGCCAAAAAGGGGTTTATTGTCTGATGATTTGTTTGAAAAAACTGGTTGCTTTAAAAGAAATTCCGCTTATTGGAGTTAGACTTATTGTTCAGAAATGTATGGCTGTCAATTAGTAATTTATTGTAATTGACAATTACAATAAATTGTTGCAATAAAAAGGTAATAATAAAAAATTGTTGTATGTACTATATTTTGAGTATTTGAAGTATTTTAAATACGTACGTATTTAGGTATGCAAAACCTTATGTATTTTCAGTATGTATTTAAACACTTATTTTCGAAGTATTTTGGCGAAGTATTTAAATTCTTAATTTAAAGTATTTTGCCCAACCCTGACTAGCGGAGTGCAAACGCATTACCAGCATTTTAGGAAATCCTTTCCGTCAATGCCAGATGAGTCAGATGTCCCTGCACTAATCGCGTCGACGAAAATTTCGATCTCTCTTCATAACCCCATAACCCCACCAGTTTCAATGAATTAAAATTTTCCAGTAAGTGGCTGCAGTGGGTTGGTAAGATTTTGAAGCATAATCACTGCCCGCAATTTTTAAATACAAACTCCTTGTTTATAGGCGTCATAATCCTCCGTTGCAAAGCAGAAAGAACGTCGCTAGTGGTGTAACCGGAAGTTGTCGAGGTCACGGGCGGGCGCCGCCCTTCTCTCATTGGCAGGGGTGGGTCGCGGAGCGGCGGGGCCGGGCGGGGCGGGGCGATGCAATTTCGCGGAAGCGACCCGTTCCAGCGGCGCAGCTCGCTCTGGATGTGACCACCTCAACCAGCACTCGCTTAGCCCACCGGTATTGCTTTGCTGAAACCCCACGAGAGCGCGTTGCGGAGGCGGAGAGCAGTGCGCTCTGATGCCGAAATGAGGAATTTCTGCGTTACGTAGCCCGCGAAAGCTTGGAAGGATAATTTTCTCCTGAAATGAGTAACATTAATAATATTGACCAGCATCCACACAATTTATTCATCTTTTTTATCACAATTTGATAAAAAAACAAGGACATAGCAATATCAGTTTCTTCTCTGTGAAAGGAGATCATGGTTAATTGTGAGCGGATGAGATTCTGCGATAGCCAGCTGAATACTTTACTTTTTTATATAGTGTTCTATTTAAATATTTTCGTGAGTTTGGTATGAAAATTGATAAAGTTCATGAGTGAAGAGAATGTGAGCATTTCACGATAGTCAGTCACATGGAATTCGATTGTAGCTATCTTGAAAAATTGAAATCCTAAAGGTCAAATCTCTGTAGTAGGTACGGTCTCTGTATTAGATAGTAAAGTGGGTACATACAGGTATAATAATAGTTATTATTAGAGCGAGGATTTTTAAGTCCTTAAAATCTTCAAATATGCTTTTAAAATGTGCATTTATTACCTAAACATTCTGAAATATGCACTTTAATAAGAATATAAAATTAACAATATTTAATTTCCTGTTTAAATCGTTTTTGATAAATTTTCAGAAGAATGCTTGGAATGAAAAGATATATTTTTCTGCAAACATAAATTAATCTACCTTCCTTTCGGGAGAAATAACTGACGAAAACATTCACCTTAGTGAAATACATTGTATGTCTTGTTGCCTTTCTACTGCATGGCTTAAGAAAGATATCAATAAATATCCTACATTTCAACAAATATTTCACCATTTATTGAAAAAAACGCAATAGCATAAACGTTAATGTACTTTCATCTTACAATTTCACATTAGCTTGCCAATTTTAGTGCTGCATTGCACTGTATTACAAATACCATACCATATTGGCAAACGCAAAAGCCGGGCGATTTTCTACCAACAATGCCTTTAACATCGAATAGTTCGTTTTCTTTGCTCTCTATATTATTTCTGCGTTGTGACAAGCCATTTCTAATAAATAAACTCCTACAAGTAAATAGATTCTACGAAAAAAGAAACGATTAAGAAATGTCTCTATTTTAATGACATTTGCAAAATATTCGCCTATAATGACAGGAATACGCATCAACACAAAAATCGGCCAACTATTCACAAATACGCACTAACATATTAATCTGCTCAGCATCCAATTCCAACTAAATGTCAAGAAATTTCACTTAGCTCTGCTCTGAAGCAACAGACAAAAATATGTAAAATCTTAGAAATCCTCTCCATAATAATTATTCACTCTAATTCGGAATGTTTATGCAGACAAGCATGATCTTCACTGTTTAACATTTAGAAAGAACATGTTAAATATAATGATGTTGAATACCGTTACATCTAATATTGTAAATATTGAATGGTCTCTAACATTGCGTACAGGTTATCATGATAACAGTGTATTTTAGCAAGGAAATTGGATTCAGATTAACGTTTTAACGTATTGACTTATTTGAACTTTCATTCATGTTTATTGCCCCAGGTTTTCGGCTGCGTAACGAATACAGTGGCGCAATCTCCCAGGAACAGTAATGTAACGCATAACCTGAAATACTATGGTACATGTCGCTCTTTTTTCCGTAAGCCTATAGTAATTTTGCGATCTGCCCCATAAATCTGGGAAAATCGTCTCCTGTTCCAAGAAGTCTTCTTTGATTATTATTTTATTTACATTTGTTTTATGTCCAGAAGGGCCTATTCCGAAAATAGTAAACGGAAGGAAAAAGTAAAAGTACAAGTTTGCCTCAACAACGTGCAACTTTTGACTTTTAGTTGGTGATGAAAAAAACTCAGCATGTTAAAAGGTTTAAATTCAAACTGTGAATAGTTAAAATGTTATGTCAAACGTGAAAAATAATGCATATACATGTCAACTGTACTATTTAGAAATTAACATTAATTTTAAATTGTGATTTTTTCCCTTAACCTATATTAATTTCACGAAATGTCTCATAAATTTGAGTAAATCATTCCCTTTCCGAGAAATCTTCAATTCTTTTTCCTCAGGAAAAGAAACTCGAGGAATTCAAACTTGTAAATTTCGGAAGCTAATAGGTTTAAATGAGTATCGAAACTAATTTATATAAAAGCGCGTTTTACGATAAATAATGTTGCCTTGATAATACCAGGAATCTAATTCCGGCCTTGAGATTACAAAGTTGCGACGTTATCGGCTAGCCAAGCAAAGGCGCCTCGACCAGATACGCGTAATAGTCACCAAAATATCAGTTTTGTAGAACCAAAATTCTCACCACTTCAACTCAAAAATACTACGAATCCACTAATACTTCGAATAATAATAATACGTAATATGATGTACAAATTTAAAATTAAACAATAGATTGCATTGTATAAATCTCTAACTTTGAAGGTCTAGGAAAGGTTCGAACACAATTTTAACTTTTGCAATGTTCAAAATTTTAGAATTTTAATGAAAATCGCCCCCCTACGACATTACTGACATATTTTTGTATTCGAGGAAGAAGAAAAAAATTGGAGCAGTTTTTGAGAAACTACTGTTTACATACTATTGGACATAACAATATAGCATTTCATCAAAACCTATGGAATTTCCAAAACTCCAAAAGTTCCCAGCTTCCTCAAACCTGTCCAACACCTTCAAAATTAAAGCTACAGATTTCTTTGTTAATGGAGTGGATTCTTCAAAGTTAGAGCTTAACATCATTTCAGGCGCTCCTGTTTTAAAACGCAAACGATGTTCGCATAATATTGATTCACTAACGAGCCGACTCCGCCTCATACGCGACGTTCCCTCCATATGCTCTAATGGAACGCTTCGGTCGCGGGGAGAGCGGGCGAGCAAAATTTTGATGTGTGGCTCACCACTTCAGAATTATCATCACTAGACATCGGATGTTTAGGGAAATGAAATTTTTTTCTAGAGAACTGATTCAAAGGCTGATAATATATGTCCACGAATCATGACAAATGATGACATATGACGAAGTTTTATAATGCTTATTTTTGCTTATTTTAGCATAAATGCCTATTTTTTGCATAAATACCTTTTTTAGGACTTTTTTGCCTTTTATTTATTATATTTATATACAATGCTAAGATATCGGAAAATCGGTGATGGTCCAACGTGACCATTCATTACGAAATCTTCGATTCACGTCTTGAAATTTAAAATTACGAATGAATTCCCGAAAGTATACCAACTGATTTTTCTCCATTTCCCTATTTCATAAATACCAGCCATGTTCTGAGAACATGGACGATGCACCGAGAGAACCGAAATTTTAAGTGGAAATAAAGATAAATTCCCAGGTTTCAGTGGTGCTAGTGTTGGATTGCTAAAATATATGCCAGTCACATCGTTCAGATATCCTTCTCCACATTCAAACTGATTTTGTCTCCCAGTCGTCGCAGATTTGAAATTGTGATCCTTGAAAAGTTACTGGTAATATGTAAATATTACTGGTTAATGGAAACTATTAAGAATAAAATGTAGAAGAGTTGTAAATGTGTAAATCTAGTTTTACATTAAAATTTACGAACTGGTTTTGTGCATTTAAGTTTACAAAACAATATAGACAAAAAATACAATTTTTCCATTTTATTGTGTATGACTTTTATGACAGCCTTTTTTCTCCTTATTCTTGACTTTTTCAGCGCCTTTTTAGGCGCCTAAAAGACGAATTTTTAGTGCCTCAACATCCGATGTCTAATCATCACTGTTCTTCCGGGACGTTTATCACTCTAAAGAAGCAAGTTTTTATTGTTGTATTTTCTAATGTTTTTGCTTTAAATATATGAATTTCGCAAATATATAATTCGAATTTCAATGTTTCTAGTGTTCTAGATATATTTACATGACAAAAGATTATAAGTTTGTAACCTCTTTTGTATGGCCATAATGCGGTACATTGGATGGCTTTTTAGGTTTAATTGTTTAATTTATTGATATATTTTACTTTAAAAATGTTTGATCGATGGCTATAGATTAAATATTTAAAGTGAGAGCCCTTCTCGAAGTAAACAAGATAAACTTGTGTGAAATTATCCTCGCTTGTCTGTATAATGTGCTAAGAAAAGTTATATTTGCTTCGTCAAGAGTGTTTCATCAAGAGTGTTTTCAGTGATCGCAGTGTTGGCAAGACAAAAATTGCAATATTAAAATATTACAAAACCAATAATATTATAAAATATACGCTGTTGAAGCATCACTCATTTTCATCAGACGCATCTAACAAGAAACATACTTAAGAAAACGTATTTTTTATGGAATAACTGATTACGAATTGAACGATTTTTTACAATAATTTTGAGTTTTAGACACGGTTAGACTTTATTGTTTGACTTTGAGACCACAGAACTCATAGTAAAATCTTCTTAAATTAAGACAGACAACCTGAACGTTGGGCGAACTTGGGATTCAGAGAACGTTTTGCAAAGGAGGGAGAGGACATAAACGTGGAATGTGGCAGGCAATTGGAGTGCGAGAGACAACATCCGTTGAGGAGAATTACGCAATACTCCACTACGGGGCCTCCCCCATGAATATCCCGCTGACGGAAATCGCTCTATTTGCTCACGTGACTTGCCACTCCGTGTTCCTCCTGGCCCCAAGGAGCCGGGCGCGAGGGAAAGAGGAGAGAGAAAGGCAGCACGCTTGCAAAGGATCAAACGATTTTGCGCGATAAAACGATTAGTGCAGAATGGGGGAGCGATCACCCCTGATTGTCCCAAGACCACTGGTGATTAGTAGGGGACGTATTTTGATATCATAAAACATCGCCAAAATTGATCAATAAAATGCTCTTAAAATACTTTAAAGATGCCTTCAAACCAAAGAAAAATGACGTAAAAAATCGTTTCAACACCAGTTCGGATGAACAACTCGTGATACTTTATTGATGTAATCGAGGGTTCTTTCATTCATTCGAGAAAACTCAGCTTGCAAACGTTTGGTTTGGCCTGTTCAACAATTAAATATTAATAGTTGAAAGATGAAAAAATAGTAATAATAATAATAATAATAATAATAATAATAATAATAATAATAATAATAATAATAATAATAATAATAAATTTTAAAAACCGAGGGATTAACATTCAAAAACTAGATATTTTCGTTGCCGAATTATAGAGAACTTATTTGTAGCGGTAAACGAACGAACAGATTTGATTTTTTCTGTATTGCTAACAAAATAGAAACTCACCCTCAGCTCTACTACCACTACAAGCGAAAGGAAAGCTCAACAGAACGTGCTTAAAGTGAAACTACATTTACGTCCAGAAGCAAATCAAGGGGCCATCTCAGCATTTGCTCAATGGATCAGGGAAACTGGATAAAAACCCGATCGAGATGGGGGTCATTGACACTGGAGGTTGAAGTACATTACTTGTTACATGCATTTAAGTCTTTTTTTTAAATTATACAATGCAAATGTAAACTAATTCATTATACTATATCTTGGTTTTGTTAAAGTAAATATTATTTTTCTATTTGACGATCAGTATAGTCTCTAATTGTACAGAAACAATTTTGCAGCAGAAAAGATTTTACTTTTAACTTAAATTTGTGTACCAATTTTAATTGTTTGATTTCATCTGGCAATGCGTTGTAAAGTAACGTACATGTATTGTACGTGAATTTCTTGTAGTGAGCTGTTGATACTGACACTTGATGAACCTGATTTCTACGTCGAGTGTTGTAACTATAAATATCAGTATTACATAAAAATAAGTTCCCATCGTTAAGTAAGTCAGTTTTGACAAATGCTACAGACTCATAAATAAATAGGCAAGGCAATGGTAAGATTCCAAGCCCAATGAAAAGAGGCTTGCAGGGATCACGTGGATGGCATTTTTTCATTATTCTGATAATTTTCTTTTGCAATCTAAATGTCTGGGCACTAAAGGATGAGCTTCCCCGGAATATTATGCCATTTACAAGAATTACACTCACAACGGCAGTCAAAACAATTTCTGAGCGAACAAATCGAATAGGCTACTGAGTAATTCTGTGAAGAACATTTGTTGCGTCTCGTAAATATTATTTGCAGAAAGTACCATTAAAAGTGACATTAAAATCGATGAAGTAAGCGAAAAATGCATTAAAAATGACCGAAAACGGTAAAAAAATTACATTAGTCGAAATCGACAAAAAATACAAAATAATGATCAATAAAAATGAGTAAATTCCATTCGTCATAACATAAAATGAATTTCTATACTAACCGACATTGTTCTAAAGTGAAAAGAAAAAAAAGACATTTCATTAAAATCCGACCCTAAGGCACTTTTGGAGGTAACGCAGAAAAATTTGGTTTTATTGAGCGATTGATGTTTCCGAGCTCGTCAACTTATATAGTTAGCATCGTTAATGTATTTGTAACGTACGTTTTGTCGCGGGAGGGGACGGTACTTCTCCTGCTGGGTGAAGAGATCCGGGGCCGACCGCCATGTCGGCCTGCGAGGATTCTCCTCTCCATATATCTCTCCCAGCACGGTACCGCGCCAGCCAATACAAGCTCTACCGTCCCAGCCGGAACAAGCTCTAAGCTCTCGACCGGTCTTCCGGCATGTGTGGTAGTGTAGTACATGTTAGTGTAAGTGTGTGTGTGTGTGTGTGTGTGTGTGTGTGTGAGTGAGTGAGTGAGTGTATGGAGTGAGGATAGGACAAGGAAGAGGAAGAAAAGATCGCACGCGGTCCGTGGCCCGTTTGTTACAGTACTGCTCCAGCATTCGCCTAGGCGAGAGAAGGAAAGGTCGCGAGTTCCTCCTTCAGAGCAGTGACTTCGATTGATTTCGATCGTTTTCGCGTCGCTTAGAAGCGCGACTTATTTTCTGACATTTATTAACTGAAAAATGTTATATTATCCCCGGAAGATCAAAGCAAATATTTTATTTGCTCATTGCATCCAGAAGAAAGTGTATGAAGAGGACTTTATTCCTTTCCCTCGCCTGAGACTGACGTTAACAGAATGGTCTGTGCGTCCAGTCCTTGTTTTTGGTTGAATTGTTGTCTGATACCGATGGCATGTGAACTGCACTGGTTTACACATGGCATGAAGATTAATGTGCATTTTACTTATAATCATAGCAAAGAATATACTCGAAATGGCGATTTGACGAATCGTTTTTAAATGTTACAACATTCAGAGCTCTAAGATATTTTGTAGCTTTCATAGCTACTGTATTTTAGATCATTTTCCCTAGAGGGGTCTCAAGTTCATGTGGTAGTGACCGCTAGAACGTTATGAGCTTTTTCTACTCCCATTGTATAATTCTGTCATTTGATGGCTCCAACCCGTTGCATAATGGTACTTATTACGATATCAGATATCATTATGATACAGGTTCTTGACCAATCACAGACAAGCTCACAAACCAAGTATTGAGACTTCATTAATATTTGGGAATCGTTCTAGTAAAGGTTTTGTTCGATTGTGTACATTAAAATTGCATTTATTCTTATATTATGTTTATCAGTTTAAATTTCTTTTATTATCAGTACTTTGTATGTGGAATATTATATAAAATAAATTGGATCGTAAGATCAGAACGCAAGTTATTGCGTGTTATATGTTGCTGCCATGCGTTTGTCCTTTAAAACCGACCAATTCTTTAGTTTGAAATTTCTAGTGAATCAGAGAAGGAGTTAGCACCTTCAGAATTAAGAAGAAAAGCGAAAATGGTGACCTCGGAAATAATGTAAGAGCAACTTTTGTATTCTCTCGCACTGGTAGACCAAAGCCACCTGCGGCAGGTAGGGTAGCTGTCCGCTAGGTGGCCTTGGCTGAATCCTGCACGTCAACTGCCACGAAACGATTCAATGTAAAAGTTATCTAACTTATAAAAGTCGTAGATGAAGTACCGTATGAATCTCAATGAAATAGGTATTCATACACTCGTGTCAAGTTTACGATTCTCGCTCGTACCTCGCTCGTATCGTAATACCACACTCGTGTATTAATACCCACAATTATATCATCGTTACATAATGTGCTATTATCGTCCTATCCAACGATAATAACGCATTTCGAGAATTAAGAAACCAAAGATGCATAATGTGCCGTCCGACGTTATGACCAACGTCAACATAAACGAAATCCCGTGTACTGTGTGCATTGCCCAAGCTGGAAATGTTTTGCTGCTGTCGCAAGGCGCAGTGGTAGTCATAAAAGAACTCGGCCGCGACCGGAGACGACCGACTGCAGCGAGCCCCAGGGCAACAGGCGGCAGCAAAACCAGAGCAAGAGCTCGCTGGCGCACGTCGCAACGCCCTCACTGGTCGCGACACTCAGGCACGTTGAGATACTCCGAAAGAAAGATTGATTTGATTGATTGATTGATTGATTGACTGTTTGTTATTCTGGACGCGTCAACTACTATAGTCATTATTTACGTAAGTGTAGTGCGTGTTTTTTGCTCGGGAGGTGGCGGTGGTCTTCCCCCACTGGATGGCCAGATCCGGCACTATCACTTCCCTGGTGATAATGCAAAAATAAATCATCTTTCACACACTCGCGTTAACAACAACGCTCGCACACTGGCTCCGGCGAAGATGTACACATTGTGAGAGACAGAAAGAGACTTCAATCCAGAAGGCCAACTTTACACCAAGGACTCATCTAACTTGCATTTTGAATCAACAAACTTAACATAAAATAAATTCTCCAACCATCATAAATAATGCATTAAATAACTTCAATAATGAAGTGAATTTGTGTACTTCCAAACACACGCGAAATTCACAGATGAATTGCAGATTGTGTCACACGAAGACAGAAAATTGGTATTTCCCAAGGACGCCGCGTCGTGATGGGCACCCAGATCCCCCCACCCCTGGGCCCACGGAAGAAGACTAGCAGCCACACCGAAGGTCTAAGTTGAAGTATGGAGCCAAAGAGTTCACGCAGAAAACGCAGTAATAGAGCTAAGAGGAGGTTGAGATGGAGACATGGAAGAAAAGGTTGACATGACATGGAGCCCTCTCAGGAGAGCACCAGGCGCCGGTGAAAGCGCTCGTTCGGGGCTCTTTGGTTTCAAAATAATTTCATATACATCAATATTGCTCCAATATCTTGAATACTGAAAGTCATTACAAGGAAAATGTATATTTCTAACATTTTAAAGACCTTTTTAGATTTATCTGGGAGTTTTGCAAGGGTTCACCTATGCAACCTAAGCACAAGTCGTCACCGAATCTGAATACAATGGAAGCTACACGCAAGAGCTATTTCTCACAATAATAAGGAAAAGATTCTTCCCTTGTCGCTTAGTACTTGTTCATAATTCGGTGGTGGCGGTGAAGTGTCATTGGACGTCCTGTAATGTTCCGCAGGTTCTGACGGGTTTAGGAGATATGGCATTCATGCAGCCTCGGGGTCTCTTTCTTACTTATCGCATTCGCGTTATCTCGAATGTCGGTCGCGTTACCATCATTAAACAAGGGAGACATCTGTTCGTCACAAGGACCTCTGTTTGTAATCAAAATTGTCAAAACGTTACAAGGAAACAGTTTTTCACAGCAAGGGCTTGACTTTATTTTCGAAGATATTGCGACGTCCTGGAATTTGGGAGTGAGTGGAGAGTACTCGCACGTGTGCATAGCTCTTGTGTTGGGGTTTGCTAACCAACCGTTGAGAACTACTGGAACAAAATACATTCGTCAAAAGCTCTAGAAATAATACTTGTCATTTCATCTCATTTGTACAGATTCATTGAGTATAAAGGCCGTTTACACGGTCATATTTTTCATCATTTCTCATCGGTGCAGAAAAATGACGGATCAGACGGGATGTAATTTGTACAGAAAAATGATGCATGCTTCATTTTTCGGTGCAGATTCCTTCCAGTTTGACTACCGCGCTTCTTGCATCACTTTCCGGAACTTTTCCTTGTTTGGTATGCGTATGATGCGATTTATTCCTTTTTTTTATTTTTTGAGAGCGTTTTAATTGTTGAACTGTCATGTGAAGTGATTATTGTGGTGAGAAATAAAACGAACTGTAAAATGCTCCAATTCGCTCATCCTGTTTCGATTCCGACACTACCGCGTAGAAATGATCATTTATTTTACATCAATTTTTTGTATAGAAAAATTAATCGAAAGAGAATGATCGTGCAAAACGTACTGAAGCAATGTAAACAAAACCTGTTTATGCGCGTTTCATTGCTATATACGTACAATCACTGCCATTATTTCTCAGCAAGAATCGCAAATCATTGGATGATCGTATAAAACAAATTTAACAAGTGTGCTTCCCTTCAACTTCAAAGAAAAGTCGATTTGAGTTGTTAGTGTCTTTTTCTCGAAACTTAATTATTTTACTCTTCTAGTTAATTCAGAGTACATGTACCGAATCTAAATTAATTTATACGATTTTTTAAACAAGTTGTCACTTTTTAAAGAGTTGTATCTTAACAACCGTCAACAACTCGAATAATAAGAGACTTTAAAAATTCCGATGATGATGATTAAGTATGCATTAGTAGCACTTGTCATATTAATAAAAAATCTAGTTCGGAGCTCACATTGATTACGAGCAATGTCAAGCCTTCCACAACAGTAGCAGCGCAACGAACTTCAGTGTTTTGGGGTTATTTCATTGTATAACCCGAAGAGGCACAGCATGAATTCAAAATTTACATTCGAATTTTCCTGCTCTTAGTAAATTCAAAAATTCCAAGAAGTTCCGTGGGCATTATTCGATCGTAACAACTAAAAATCTATTTTGCTGCAATACTTTCATTATAATCAATCATTAAAAGTGACGAGACACTTTTAAAAGATTCGTGATTACGTGGAATGTTTTGACAAGTCTTTTGATACTTTAACGGAGTTTTCGTAACGTTCTTTGGAAACGCACGCACTTTATGGCAAAGGACTGAAGAATAATGAGCACTGCTTGCTTCCAGGAATAAATTGGACACAATATATTCTTCTGTGGATGCTAATGGAGCTCAGACCTCTCGTGCGAGGGTTGAATGAAATTACGTCATAGCGCTCTTTTCAAGAGAGGGACAGAAACTCCTTGCGGCACATGGCTCCCAGCGAGCGCCGGGACATTACGTAAACTGGAGGACGGAATTACGTCGCGTAATGAAGGAGCTCGCGGCTTCACAAGAACCGCTGACCAGTTATGTGCGTCAAGAAGCACAGAGAGAGACAGAGACAGAGGGACAGCGAGACAGAGAGTCAGGACAGAGAGAGAGAGAGAGTCGAACAGCGATCCTAATGATGCAAATAAGTTACTGATCGTATTAATGTTGAGATTCAGGAAAGAATATTTGAATAAGAAAATGAACCTGGTAGACAGAATCAGCATGAGAGTAGGATTTTTCAATGATAAAACCCCCCGCCTCCAACATACCTATCTTATTAATACTTCACATCATATTATTTTATCATAAGCTTCACTCAAAACACGTATTATTAACCCTAGAACTGCACACTGAGGTCTATTGAACATTTCAAATTCACACCGGGAGGAAATTTCTGACGACAGCCGCTTATTGCCTAACGTGAATTTGAATTACACCGTCAGCTTGCCCTCATTCTATTTACAATCTTATTTGGCGCTAATACCTTGCTGAGGATAGAAGCTAATTCGTGGTGCAACTAGGGCCTACTGGAACTCAGAGTTAGTTCCTGATTGTTCCCCACACAAATAATAAAATAAAAATACCATTATTTCTATAATGCTTATCCGATGTGATAATGGTAATTCGTAACATTTTTGTTCTATCTGCATTATTATATTATGATTTCAACATGTATATGTAACCATTCTGTTAAAATCTAAAGAAAGATTATTTCTTCCAAATCAGGTAAATTTTTCCTTTTTAAATTCCATTTTATGTTTTTTTTTGTAGTTTTCATGCACTCTTAAATGAAAATCAAACACAATAACACACTTTTGATTCATACATAAATTTCTAAATCCTTTGTAACAATAAAAATATTTGGGGTGCGTAAGACCCCGGTATGCAACTCATGTAACACAAAATAAGTGTGCAGTTGCCGGGTTAAAAGACATTGAAATACAGTTTCACGTTGGCACTCAAAAGGCGTAGACGAATCAGCATGCAGTAAACACTTCCGGACGTCAGTTGGGTCCACGTCGCGGCTCTTTAATTGGGCATCAGCCTTGCCCAAGACTGGGATGTGTCGGTGTCACGGCGAGAGAGGGGCACGCAGAATTTTCTCGCAAAAAAATTAATTTCTTCGAGAAAATGAATCCTGCGATGACAGACTGAGATTGTCTCCCCTACGGCTCCTCATTCACAGTAGGTTTCTCCTTCCCTCGCTCACAGAACCCTGACTCAGCGCAAGGACTTACTCTTGGAATGCATAACCAGAATTGAATGCGTTCTCCAGACACCTATCAGCTAGACTAGTGGCTTGCAGCAGCAAAAATGCTGCCGTCGATTCAGGAAGAAAATAAGGTCGCAGTTCCAAAAATTGGCTGTTCTGAAACGACATACGTGAATACCGAAGCTTCTTCCTTCCTCGCCGCACGATGTCCTGCTGCGTCTTAAGCCGTGGCGTATTGCATGCGAGATTATAGTCGTAGCACCAGGTATGAGAAAATACGGATTACCATTACCAAATTTTTCCATTTTCAGTTAAAATAGAATCTCATTGTTTTTGTGTTCTTGTTTTTTTTTTTTTCAGTTTTCCTCAGTAACTAACAAAACCATTAACAATTTGCACATGGTGAGAGGCTGCAAATTTTTTCCGACAATTTTGCGTATATTCGAAAATGTAATATAGATTCTACCCTCCCTTAGTATTTTTTATTCCATGTGTCAAGTAAATACTGACTGAATCTTCCCAACCTGCATCCTTCGCAATTCTTGCTTCTGTTTTTGAAATATTCTAAGGCATTAAATATACAGAGCCTTCAGGCTCGTGCAGTCAACACTACGGAACTGATTTATATAATTTTTCATATTTTTGACCGTTGCTTCAAGGCGTAGGGGTATTAAGTAAGCTTCGTGAAATTTCTTGGCATTTGGTTAGAATTGGATGCTATGTACATAAATATGTTATTTGTGCATATTTTGCAGTTTTTTTTCCTTTTGGTGAATATTCATGAAATTATAGGTCCATATTTTGCATATTTCGTTAAAATACTAATCTCTAAAACGTTTAGTCTTATTTATTTGTAAGCGAGCAATGATTAGAAAGAGCTAGTCACAGTTTGCATTTTGTTTTGTCTGTAGGCGATAAAATATTTGTGCAAATGTAGGATATTTCTTGATATTATATCTTTTAAATCAGGCAAAAAATGCTACAAGGCATACTATGTACTTCACGAAGATGAATATTTACTACGATGGTTTCTTTCGAAAAGTAAGGTAAATTATATTTTTCGCACAAATATATTTATTCCAAGCTGAAATTTTATCACGAAAAGTTTATTGAGAAAATGAAATATTGTTAATTTTAACAGCATATTAAAGTGTATATTTAAGAACTTTTAGGTCATAAATGGATATTTTTAAAAGAATATTTCAAGATATTTTAAACATAGAAATTATCTCCCTAGCCATCACCAGTTTCATATAGAAAGGTTGATATTGAGTGATGAAACGATTTGTTCTAAATTTGAAATACTTAATTCGTTCAATTTGTTATTATTTCGCATATTCTCAGTTTTAATATTCAGTGTCCCATATTAAGAAACTTAATCTTCTTGGACTGTGGGTAAAAGATTCATGACAAAACTAACGATGAAATAATTTCTGCTGGCTCCACTTAGAAAAAGAAAGGAAGCTTCCACGAAGAACTCGTTTCATGGAACGTGACTTTTCGAGCCGATTCAATTGATCATCAGGGCTCCACGCGCCCATTCGCATTATCGGCACGTCTTACACATGGTGAAGAAATTAAGAAAGGTATCTCCCATGTGCAACGTCTTACGCATTGGAAGGCCCCACATTCAAACAAGCGACACGAGAGCATAGTCTTTTGTGACTCTTTCGGTAAACAAAATGCTCAGTTTGCACAGGTTGAACACGTTGCTTGTCGACGAGATATTGTTTCTTCAGATTAGTGCACTGCAAATAGTGTTTCCAGGGAAAAGCATATGCACACGTGAAGTGTTCCATTACAGCTGCCATATGGCAAAAGTTTTGGTTAGAATGGGAACTTTTCCAAGCAGCTGAGTTTGCCCGCACGTGGCCTAAGGATCGAGGCAATGCATCGGTGCCATAATACGACACCGCGAAGGAAACAGGACACCACCAAACACATTGAAACCCAATATAACAAGTAGTGTGAAAACAGTACATACTTTCCTACTTTAAATGCAGCTTTTAAAATTTTGTATGATTCAGGGTTCAACGAAAATGAAAATGAAAATGCGCCGTTTTATGAGCATCCTTTGCTGTCTCTATTCAAAGAAATTTTTTTTTAAATTTTAGAGCCGAATTTCTGTATTTTTAATATCTCGTTCTTATTTAGAAAGAAAAGAATGTATCGTAATCGTGCCTCGGAAAACTGCGAATTTTCGACAAAAAAAAAATCGGCGAAGAAAAAGAGGCGAACGAAATTTTGGATAAACCTTGTTCGACTATACAGTAAATTACTTATTCTAACATGTGGGATAGTCAGAATCCACGTTTTGTGCGTCCTTGATACTGAAAAATCGATTGACGGCAAAAGTCTTCGGTCAACCGTAGTATCAAAGCCGATCAGACAACTTTCTTCGAAAATCGATAAAACTTTTTAATTTTTCTAATCACATAGAGCAAGTCGACAACAATTCTGAACCATCCCAAGTGGTATTTCTGACTGATCGATTGAGTACTGTTATTGTGAGGGTTCTTGTCAATCGTTTAAATTCGTACACTGGTCATTTGGTTCACTCGAACACTGCTTTCGTAAAAGCAAATTATGCATTTTGTCTTAGTTGTTACTGAAGCTGAACGTTGAAACCTTTCACCGATTCCTCGCTATAAACAATAACTCAAGATGTATATGCATTGCTTCTTCGAACAAGGAAGAGACGTGTAAGACATTGAAAGAAAGGTTGACTTGTTCTCATTTGGGCTGTTCACTTGATGGGCTACGTTTAACGAGGGTTTCACCACTGACAATGTTATTAAACTACATTCCCCTCCGGTTAATATTCAATGGTACTAATTTGCGCGGGTATATACTGCTAGTACTTTTCATTCTGGTAAGTTGATCGCTCTTCAAGTTGTCAAGATGAAACAGAGACGTTGTCGCCACAGATGAGGACTTCATTGTAATCCAGTGCACTAGTCAGCCGAGAAAGTTGTTAATGGAACGTGGTTATTCAGAACGGCGCGCGGAGAAAGTAAAAAAGGAGTCGGAGGCGAGCGCATCGTGCGCCGAATTCGCCAGCGCGCGGTGCGGGCGGGCGGTGCAGCCGGTGCGCCGCGGGATCCATCTGGGTCAGGGCGGCGTCGGGGGCGGTCCCCGCGCCCTCCTCCTACAGCGAAAGTGCGGCGCGCGGTAGTGCGGGCCCACGCCGCCCAACGAAAGAAGCAGCAGCAAGGGCGGCCGCAGTGATACAGAAGGATTTTCCTATACCTGAGTTTCCGGAAAGTGGCGGATGACATTAGGGGTCGTATTACGCAAAACATCGCAAATTAGAATAATCTTATACTTCAGCTTTTTAACGTGGCGGCTGAGGGTAGTATCTCCAAGATGGAATTCGGCACGACTTTTTGAGTTATTCTCAGTCCTGCCGCTAGAGTCGCTTCATCTGCAGCACTGCTTGATGCGGTCGCGATCATGCGACATCTTCAGGCAGGACTGAGAATGACTCAAAAAGTCGTGCCGAATTCCATCTTTGAGATACTGGGTCGTATTTAGCTCTGCCAGCAGCGCTCTTAGGGGCCTGCCATCTGGGGGCTTGCTAGGAGCTCAAGGGGCGACTGGAATTGGCTGGGGGCCGTTCATAAATCGCAAAACCGAACACTGGCAGCCTGCTAGGTCTGGCAGGCCCCTGGCAGAGGTTTATAAATACGGCCGTACGTCATTTTTACACTTCCTGCATTATATAATTAATCTTTTTAATTAATTCGCGAACGTCCTAGTCAACGGAGCTCATAGCCTCAAACATGTGCTAATCACTGCTATAAAGATTTATTTTATAAGGTAGGAGGTGTAAAAAGGACCTAATGTCATCCACCATGTTACGACAACCCAAGTATAAAGACGGCTCCACACATTCGGCATTCGCCGAGCAGCGAGCTAGTGCTCGCCCAAGCCAGGGCAGCTGACGTGTTCGGCGAATGTTCGCTCCCTTTGATGTGTCCAAAAGACCGACACGCGGTAGGTAGGGCGAAAACCAAATGTTCGTCTCTCGGCAAATAGCAAGCAACTCCTCCACAGTACTCGGGTTTCGACGAGCGGTTTCTCGCTATTCGCCGAATAACGAATGCGTGGTGTCCGCCTTAAGAATAAACCAAAGTGACAGTTCGCTAAACAAGTGAACATCACATGTAATTCAGAGAAGTATCCCTCCGGCGCGACAGCAGTTCAGCCACGCCTGTTCGTAAAATGTTTATGGCTTCTGTGAAAACATCAGTATACGGAAGTTCAAGAGTTTCGCTGAGGTATATGCACGTACGCGAGTCCAAGAAATATTTAAATTTAATTACATATGTGCAAAATCTCTTAACATGCCCTCACAATCAGTAAAACAAAACTGCCAAGAGTGTAAATATAAAGGTCTCAATCACAGCTCGATACACAACAGCACAAAAGCCGGAAACACGTGCACAAATACTCATCTCAGATTCAAGTATCGGTTTAGTAAAATAAACATAATAAATATCACACAAAAAGTAATCAATGTAATGTTTATAGAAAAAATATTTTACAGAAGACCACATAACACTGCACTTCCTAATTTCAATTATTTCTCGTGGCGCACTATATTTTTGTCGGACGAGGGCATCACAAAAGGAAGCGTCGAAGCCATTTACAAGTTAGCCAACTGCAAACGAGCAAATGCAGGAAAGGAGTCCACTGGGCTCGAGGGCACGACGACGACAGAACCTCCAGTTATGTTGCCAGCACTAGCTGTCACTTTGGCTCATCCTTAGGAAAGTCCTTCTACCGAAGGCGGAGCCGGTGGAGGAGGAGGCGAAGAACAGGTATAGATGGCAATGAAGTCAGAGAGGGAGGCGGAGATTGAAATGGCAGAGAAGACGGCAACGAAGGCAGATGGAGAGGTGGAGACAGAGGCGGTATCGAAGGCGAAGATGGAGGTAGAATCTGACACGGTATTGGAAGCGAAGGCGGTGGAAGCGACGGCAGTGAAGGTGGAGAAGGTGTGGCAGCGGCGACGGCAGCAGCAGGTGGAGGAGTGGCGGAGGCATAGACGTCGAAAAGTGGAGAAAGCTCCAGCAAGACCTACAATGAACTCGAAATCTGCTGCTAAAGGGGTTAAGAGGAGATGGCCGTGGGGAACTTCAAAGCTCCAGAAATCAGCGGTGGGAGAAACGTTAGTCGTAGAATAATGACCGCGGAGGCGTCGTTGAAGTGACGGCACAAGGGTAATGTCATTATGACGCCGGTAGCCGCTGAGTTTGGTTGAGACGGGGGCGGCAGCCTTACAAAGGGCTTTTACAACATTCGCCATTTAACTCCCATTCCCCCTTCCCGCCACCCCGTCTCCACACCAGCGTTCCCACCGTCTGTATGAACTGATTCACCGCCCATGTCTGGAAAACGGCGCTCGCGATTTTGGGGCAGGTAAGGAGATCAACGGAAGAGGGCAGAGTCCGGCCAAGCCTCTATTGCAGGCCAGGGAGGCTAAAATGCATTCCGTGTTCAGAGAAGCCCGGAGGAGGGTCGCGGGCGGGCGAGGGAAAAGCCTATTCTCGGGAAACAGGGTCGCGACGCACAGAAGAGCCTCGGAGCTTCCCACGAACTCAGAGGCACTGCAGTCCTGCCACCTCTTCGCCAAGAAACAAAAGCACAGCGATGCATTTACACTGATTCATAACAACGGACGAGCTCCTCTGATGATATGACTTTCTTTTTTTTGTCGAACGTGACTAGCCAACTTATCAGGAAGGCAAGATGGAGAGAGCCGAAATTTCTTGGTGACTGAAGGGGGGTTTCATCTTACGATTGGTTCCAGAAAAGAGTGCAAAAACTTCGATATTGAAAATTGAATAGGTTTACAGTGACGTATACCCCAAGTGTACAGGTTACATGAGAGAATACGAGTTATGGGTCCTGATGCGTTTACCTCATATCATTTCTGTAAGATTCCTCTGGTAAACATGGCTGAGGATAACTGACCTGATAGGCTGAAATTGTTAGAGGTATGAGGAGAGGAGAACAAACAATGTATCAATGGACCATCACTGAACTCAACCCCACCCACTCAAAACAAACCAGCAAGTGTAGCAAAATGTTAAGTTCACCTTTTAGCGCCTATCGATGATACACGTGACTGCTAGGAAAGCTCTAAAATGCTAATTCTCGTACATATGGTATTAATGCCTCCACAAATTGCACCGCAGACCTATCCTTTTCACTCCTCTCACGCTGCCAATCTTTCATATCATGCGAGAGCAAACACACGTGATAAGAAACAGCTGGGCTCAGGAAATCCGGGAACGAGTGGGATGTTTCAGATTTATGGCAACATTGGAGAGCGGGATTAAAACTACGAAGTTGGAAAACAAAACAGGATCGCTTATCATTACAAAGGATGACACAACAGGAATCTTTGACATGCAATGGCAGAAATATTTTGTATCTAAAGGTGCTCTCTCACTTTCGTTTTACTGTCCAATGAACATTAAAACCAACTTATTTTATCCACGGGTACAAAACTACATTAATTACTTTTTATTATGTTTTAAAATTTATTTACTTTTGTACTGGTAGGCAAACACAAGTTTCGTATAAGTAGTTCCTTGTGCTTGTTAGTTATTGACAATTTCGTATGGGCTTCTGTTTTAATAAAATATAGTAAATGTTATATTGGAGAATTACTTGCGAATAACGTTGAAAACAAAGATAGGTTTTGACGAGATTAATTTTGTAAAAAGGAAAAAACGATTTTAGGAAATTAGAGTCAACGCTTACGTAATAAGATGGAACTGTATTTCGCATTAAGTACTGTCTCCGATTCCTTCGTGTTTTAGAGGGGGGTGCTACTCCAGCGTGATCAATTTTTCTGCTGTTGAGTATTATTTAGTCTGTCTTTATTTGGAAATATATCAGAATCATCACTACCATAATCATCTGCAGTGACACCTACAATACTAACTAGCAATATCGCGATATCTATTACAATCCGATATCTCTATCAATGCCTTTCGGCCCACCTGGCTGAAATGACAAGAATTGTAGGGTGATAAATATAAGAGAAACTCAGTACGTACTAACGTGTTTCCGTTAGAACGTTACTTTAGAAGGCTGCTGAAATTATTTCAATCATTATACCGTAATAATGATTCCGAATGAACACTTATTTGCTTCCTCACAAACATAGCGTTTACAGACTTAGTTGTTTTTTCCCTATCACCCTACAACTGACAGGAGGTTATTTATGATAAAATGATGAATGCTGATAGAGGAACGGTGAAGTGAGAATGAGGAAGGCGAGTAGTATTTATGTACTTATTTACTCGAGTATAGAAGTAGGGGTTCAATAAGCTGTGGACGCGCAACCTCTCCTGCAAATGAGGTTCTCTCCTGGCTGCCGCTGGCCGGCGGGTCGGCCTCCGCACAAAGGCAGTCGTTAGCGTCCTTTTACGTAACGAATCCGCGCGCAAAAACGCCGCGCGAGAAGCGAGCGACAATCTGCGACGGCGCTTCACCCTACGGCGTGCGGAAGACGCCCCCGCGACGTGACGCGACGTAACGTGACATGACGTAACGTAACGTGACGCAACGCGACGTGACGTGACGCGACGTGACGCGGCGTGACGCGGCGTGACGCGGCGTGACGCGGCGTGACGCGGCGTGACGCGACGCGACGCCTCGGAGGCGGTCCACCATACGTCTGACATTGCGTCTGGTACAAATTGGTTTCGCACCAACCCGCGATTTCGAGAAGTATTTTTTTCCCCAAAACATCAAGAGCAAAAAAGACTTATTGTTTATAAATTCAAAAAGCACAAACAGAGCACCACAATATTCTGTACATAAAGAAAATGTTTTTTGCCGGACAAGTTTCGCCTGATTAACATTAAGCCAGCAAAGCCACCAATGTTTTGGACAAACCGATAGAGCAAAGCATTATTTTTTGTATATTTGAAAAGCAGCGAATTGTGGTTATGAAAAGGCGCGCTTTGAGCGAGTGGCGTCTCCAAGAAGCAGCTGGCGCCGCGCGGAACGCCCTCTCGCTTCTCGTCGCACGCGAGCCCGGGCCTCGCAAGGAAGGCGGCGGCCACCACTGCTCGCAGCTTTTAAAGGCTCCATTCAAGAGCAGGTTCCACGCAGTTCGACAGGGAAACATTTCAAGGAAAATGTTCCACAACATAGGAAACTAGCGGTCGCAAATTACAAGTGGGTCCAAATTGCACGGGCACGTACATAGACGTGTGTATTAGTGCATGCGACTTAGACACCAATAAAAAATTGACGTGAAGCCAATAATAAACTCCCTATTGGAAAAAAAAAGAAAAAAGGAACTCACTGTCTGTCGTTGAAACGCTAGTATGTAAAACTACGCTCACATATTATGTAAAACCAATAGAACTGCTTACAACATACTTATTTCAGTGACATGTCAGTCCACACCGTCCGCGATATCGTAGCGATGTAGTTAAAATTCGCAACTGAATCTTTGCAGACCGGAAGTCCTGTGATCGAGACCCGGCCAGATGAACAGTTATGTGGAATCTGGTCAATGCCTCTATGACAATGCCTGAAGGGAAGTGAATTTATCAGCTGTTTCCGTAGTTGCCTCCGACCGATTCCTGGCGGTACTTGAAGACGCGCTATCCACTCTTTCCCACCCAGTCCTCACCCCCAGTCCCCATTAGCGCCGAGCGATGGACTAACTGCCCCCGCATCGCTCCTTGGGCCCTTCCCCTTTGGAGGAACCTCAGGCAGACGTCGGGGATCCTGGACGCAAGACCCCAGACACTGGTGTGCCTTGTGCTGCGATAATCGTGGCATTAATAATGAACCGATGTTACGTAAGGAACGTCACTATGTTCTGCGATTACAAACTTAAATGTGCATTAATCAGTTTGTCTTTCTCTAATATAAAAATATTTCAGTTTGCTGAATCAAGACGATGACATCCAAAACCATTCTAATTATTTTAATGTGTTGTATTTTGTTGAACATTATATTCTAATAAAAAAACTTTAAAAATGAAAACAGCTTCGTAGGCGAATTGTGACATCTGGCAATTCTCGAGAATTAAATTAAACAATAAACCGCTCTAACATAGAATACACGAGCCATTCTTACTATACTTTACTCCTTCCTTCTCATAATGGTTCTCGACTGGCGCCAATTTTTAAATTTGTTTGATGAGGTTGCAGGAAATTTTTTTTTTAACTTTCACGCTTTTGAAGTGAACAAAAGCTGCGAAAAATGACGAATTTGCAACTTTAAAAACAGGTATATCCCTCCTTGTCTAGCGATGTGCTTTATCTTAATTCCACTCGTGAAAAAAACTAGCATCTAATAACATCAGTCACGTAACGTAATTTAGTATAATGACTAAAGAAGAGACCCTAACCGATCTTCATCTAACATAACCCTTACATAATGCACTTCCGGCGGTGCCGTATAACGGATAGACAACTATCGAATTTCTTCTGAAAAACGAGGATATTTATTTATTGCATAACGTTACGTCAGTTACACTAATTAGTTGCGGGGAAAATGAGAATATGAACCTTCAATTCAATAAACACGTTTTAAAATAAGGTTTTGATGCCCTCCGTAGAGGCCCTAATCTATCAATCTTAGAAATCACAATAAAATTGAACATTCTTTACAGAGTAAGAAGCGGTGCTAAAAATATAACTCATTTCAAAAGTAAAAAAAATTAAATTCCTTCAACTTTTATTTAATATTATTTTTCATGTTTACTGTTATTAAGCCTCCAGGGCACAAGCGAGTAAAACACCTTACAGATTTTTTTTTCAACACAATATTTTCGTACACTTTAATTGTTTCACATTATTTAGCTTAAATTACTTTGTAGAACTGATCAAATTATTACATAACTATTAATGTTTCATTTCCAATTGCTTGTAATGATAACTCATGTCCCTTACATATCCTCGGCTTTGATAGATAAGCAAGTCTAGTCATTTCATTGAAAATTAGTCATTTAAAATGTTCCTACCATTTTTTCTGAAAAATATTGTACGTTTTACAAACTCACGCGCTCTGTCTTCAGCCTGGTTGGAAAATTCTCTATCAGGCGACGTCTTTCAGAATATAGCACTTTTCCGAAGCTATGTTCCGGAAGAATATTTTTTAAATTGTCAAGGCATATTCCCATCGAAAGATTACTCCATTCACTTTCTTCCAAATCTATGAAATAATTTTTCTACCTTTCAGTAAATTCACTTGAAATAAATGAATTGAAATCGTATGAAACGCCGACCCGGATAGCCGAGGTCGTTAAGACTGAAGGATCGCGGATTCGAATGCGGCCTCGGAGCATGGATATGTGTGTGTGTGTCAGTGTGTGTGTGTGTGTGTCAGTGTGTGTGTATGTGTGTCAGTGTGTGTGTGTGTGTCAGTGTGTGTGTTTTCATTACGTGTTCTCTTCAGTTTAAAAATCACAGTGTTCGCTTTATGACCAAGATGTTGAAATGCGACAAAAAAAGTCCGAACTTACAGGAAAAATGACATTACTTGCAGAACAACAAAAACCAGCATCCACTTCGTGAACAGACGTTTGTACAACCAGTCATAAGTACAGTTCTAGATTATAATTAGGATTCATGAAAAGCTTTTCGCAAGCAAACACGCGTCAAATGTAATACCTTGAAAAGAGTCATATGAAACAATTTTTGCACGAAATCAGAATATTAAGAAAACACCCAGAAGAAATAAATGGATGACGATAAGCGCCATCTTTATTTTCTTCATTTTCATTCTAGAAGCGGCCAATGGAGCAAGTTTACGCCAGTTTACGCCTCCACTGACCAGGGCTGATGGTCATAAAAGTCACACACTTCTACTAGGTGAGAAACGTAGAGTGAACATGATAGAGTAAATAGTGACAAATGAGGTTATACTTATGACTCGGGGGTCAGATAACGTGAGAATACAAACATAGCGGTGTGCGAAGCCAACCCACGTCTCACATGCACCCTTCCTTCCTAAACTACTGACATAAGAAAGTACACTTCAAATAAATCCAAACAAAAAAAACGGAAACAAATACGATGGTTGTACTTAAAGCTCATTAAACGACAATAAAACGCAGCCTTCGGAACAAACAGCTGACGCTGAGAAAACGATCGCGTAGCAGAGCGTGCTCGCCCAACCGTTGCGGCCTGTTCCGGCTGTAAACTGGAGAAATTGCGGCGGCGAGGGCGGCGGCGAGGGCGGCGGCGAGGGCGGCGGCGAGGGCGGCGGCGAGGGCGGCGGCGAGGGCGGCGGCGAGGGCGGCGGCGAGGGCGGCGGCGAGGGCGGCGGCGAGGGCGGCGGCGAGGGCGGCGGCGAGGGCGGCGGCGAGGGCGGCGGCGGGGGCGGCGGCGAGGGCGGCGGCGAGGGCGGCGGCGAGGGCGGCGGCGAGGGCGGCGGCGAGGGCGGCGGCGAGGGCGGCGGCGAGGGCGGCGGCGAGGGCGGCGGCGAGGGCGGCGGCGAGGGCGGCGGCGAGGGCGGCGGCGCGGGCGGCGGCGAGGGCGGCGGCGACGGCGGCGGCGAGGGCGGCGGCGAGGGCGGCGGCGAGGGCGGCGGCGAGGGCGGCGGCGAGGGCGGCGGCGAGGGCGGCGGCGAGGGCGGCGGCGAGCGCGGCGGCGAGGGCGGCGGCGAGGGCGGCGGCGAGCGCGGCGGCGAGCGCGGCGGCGAGCGCGGCGGCGAGCGCGGCGGCGAGGGCGGCGGCGAGGGCGGCGGCGAGGGCGGCGGCGAGGGGCGGCGAGCGCGTGGCGGCGAGCGCGGCGGCGAGCGCGCGGCGAGCGCGGCGGCGAGCGCGGCGGCGAGGGCGGCGGCGAGGGCGGCGCGAGGGGGCGGGCGAGGGCGGCGGCGAGGGGGCGGCGCAGGGCGGCGGCGAGAGCGCGAGGGCGGCTGCGAGCGCGGCGGCGGCGAGCGCGGCGGCGGCGAGCGCGGCGGCGGCGAGCGCGGCGGCGGCGAGCGCGGCGGCGAGCGCGGCGGCGAGGGCGGCGGCGAGCGCGGCGGCGAGGGCGGCGGCGAGGGCGGCGGCGAGGGCGGCGGCGAGGGCGGCGGCGAGCGCGGCGGCGAGGGCGGCGGCGAGAGCGGCGGCGAGAGCGGTGGTGGTGGCGAGGGCGGTGGTGGTGGCGAGGGCAGTGGCGGTGGCGAGGGCAGAGGCGGTGGCGAGGGCGGCGAGATCACAAGGCGTGAGGCGTGGCGCGGCGGGGGAAGCACAGGGCGCCACTCGCTGCTTCTGGGAACGAGAGGAGGAAACAGCGCGGAGGACCGCGACGTGTGGCCTTCCCATTCCATTCCACTCTCCTGGTTGCTATTCCGTACTCATGGACCCGGCCACAATGCTATCTATATCGGCTCTAGGACGGGTGAATAAAATAAATAAACTCTTCAATTTAATTATTCATTGCCAGTCAATAGAGAATGGCTTTAAAGCGCATGTATAGACGTTTTGGTTACGGTTACAATATGTTCGTAAATTTCATGATATCAAAATTCACTATCATAAATTAGTTATCATAAAAGTAGGTATTCATATGTATACGATTGTTTTGGACTGATTGATTGTTAGTGATTTCGGGCATATCAACAGCCAAAGTCATTGTCCCGTAAGTGCAGTTTTTTTTAATGACGGCAGGTGGCGGCGGCGGCTTACCCCCGCTGGTTGACGAGATCCGGCGCCGACCTAGCCGCGGCTTGAGGATTCATTTTATAAGACAGGTGTAAAAATGACCTGATGTCATCCGCCACGCTACGTAAACCCAAGTATACTGCCGGTGACCCTCGCGGCGCTACTCCATACGGAGCGGCCGCCGCTGGCCTAGTCTGCGAGCGCCCGCAGCCCGAGACCCAGCGCGCCCGCGCGTGCAACGCCCCCTCCCCTCCCCCTTCCCCCTCCTCCGTGCGACTAACTGGATACTGAACTCGATAACCGCAGTATGGCATGTATAATTCAAAGGGTGTAATTATCGTTTATATCCAATCCGGTATTCTGCTTTTCCTCGAAGCGTCCTCCCACCCTTCTGTCATCAGGACAGAACGACCGAAAAAATGAGATTTTCCTGACACAATATCTGTCGATGAGTGAACGTATTGGAAAGTGCGACAGTGCACATTTTAAAAGTAAACACAAAATTAAATAAGCATGATGAAGTGGTTTAACTCCTACATTTTCATTAAATAACCGATGACAAAGCATTGGTGAAATAACACCAATATCAACAGTTCTCTTTAAAACTCGAAGTATACACTTAAACTATAGTATTATTTTCCTACCGGCTAAAAGGTGCTAATTAATTTCTTTTTTTACTTTTTATAGCATGCAGAGAGAGTCAACCTATGATTGGAGGATGATGGAACGTCACAATTTGGCAACGTCACCACCGTTTCAGCAGCGGGACAGTTTAAATGCTCGCAAATTCTAAAGGAAATCTCATACGAGAGTGAGCATTGCATAGCTGACGCAAAGTTAATGAAGCGTTATTATCACCGCCTGGGGAAGTCCTGAGTGCGCCATCGGGAGGGGGGCGGGCGTAGGTCGCTAAGTTGCACTTCCCGGACCTCTCGCCGTCTCTCAGAACCAGCCACGCGCACCGCCCCAAGAACAGGACGTCATAAGGGACCACACAACCGCCAACATCTCCCGGCAAGTCATGGCTCTCCAGCGGACAAGGCCGACATGACGTGACATGACATGACAGGCCATTGTGAAGTTTAGCAGCGCTTAGAGGCCGAACAATGGTATCCTTTTCCGACGCCCATCTTGATTCCTTTTAAATTTTCGACCTTCATGAAACAAGAGAGTCATCTTACAACATCGAAAGACAACTTAAGAAGTTAATAATTTAATTGTTTGTCCACCTTATATTTGTAACTAGGTGTATTGATAATTCATCTGAACGTAGGCACAAATTTATGTGGTCCCGCATTAACCCTTCGCAATTTGCATCTTACCTTTTAATTTGCATTTCCATAATAATAATAATAATAATAATAATAATAATAATAATAATAATAATAATAATAATAACAATTATTATTATTATTATTATTATTATTATTATTATTATTATTTATTAATGACGAGGTTCGGACCATAACGCTTGCCATTCTCCCTGACCACACAAACATCTTACATTAATGAGTCTACTAAGAATGGGAGAGTCAACATTTACATTTACTCCTGAGAGTGCAAAACAAAAGCCCATTCTGGCATACACTTTATAAGGTAGAATAATCGCAGAAATCTCCATTCAATTTCAAATACGGAAAATAACGTATCTTCATAACAGTTGATCAAATATACACATTCATAATTATTAATGTGACGATTGCGTAACACTAAACATTTTTGCAGAGCCACGCTTATGAGAAACTAGGTTGCTTTCTTAGCAATGAGGAAATTTTAGTGCCCAATTAATCCTATTAGCGAAAACTAAATACACTTAAATAAGAACAAATAAAAATTGGTATCTAAAAAGTTTGCAAATGCAATTAAAAAATTTTATTTTATTTCATTGTCTTTGAAAGTAATACTAATCTACGTACATTGTAACTCAAAGTGAACCCACTTTCAAAAACCCACTTTCTTTAACCCACTTTCAAAAACATTTTGCGTATTTTCCGCAATGCAAAGTACGTCTAGGATGTTATTATGATATCTAGCGATAAGTGCAGGTTCCTTCCGTTGAAATAGGAAAGCCCCATCCACCGCAAATGTTCCTGCTCTTCTTGCCGGAGCCATTTGCTCCATTCGCACTAATACATGGTTACGACATAAAGATAATTTAATGAAGTAAAATAGCAGCTGCCAAGAAATAAAAACGGGTTAAAACAATACCCTGGAAATGTCCGTCTATCGTGCCAACGATTGATAAGTCGGAGCAAAAATAATTAATTAGATCTGATAAGATTACTCTATCATGCTGTACAGGGGGGGAAGCATGGTAAATACAATACATAAAGACAGAGTTCGAAATTTTTATTTCATTACGCCAATAGTTGAAAATACTAACCAACAGGGTAACGAGTACTTTTTTGTGGTTCAAAAGTAGAAAGCGTTAACGGCAATTTATTACATTTTTTTGCCGACTGTACATTTTATTCATTTCCCGAACGTGAACCTGAACGTGAAAGCATGAAGCTTTAGAGCTTTAATGGTCATGCGTAATGTTTACGTTCACATTTACGTTTACGTTAGGTATCGGAATGGTTCCACAGTTGAACATGGCACCAGCCTTTTGCGTTTGCATTACGTTAACGAGCGAGACTGAATGACCCTTTGCACTCAACAAATTTAAAATGAAACGTAGCGTCCACATAGGAACCTCCCCCAGCCCGGCATGGTCGAACCGGCGTCCTTGAACCCGCCAAACTGCTCCAGCGAAGGCGCGCGAAGGCGAATGTGGCAACTGCGCGCGGCGGCGGGCAGGCGGGCAGGCAGACGGGTGGCACGCGGCGGGAGTCGAACCCGCGGGCGCTGGGGCTCCAGAGGCGCTCGGCGGGCGGGTGGGCGCCGCGCGGGCTAGCGCCGCCAGGCACCGGCCGCGCCAGCCACGCCGTCTCGCGGAGGCCGATCGATACTGGCCATCGCAGACGCACCCGCGGGCGGCGTCAACGGCGGGATCACAGCGGGAGCGAGCGCGAGGGCGGGGGCGAGGGCAAGGGCGGAGGGCGCAAGGGCGGGAGGCGAGGGCGGGGGCGGGGGCGGGGCGAGGGCGGAGGCGGGGGCGGGGGCAGGCGAGGGCGGGGCGGGGGCGAGGGCGGGGCGGGGCGAGTGCGAGGGCGGGGCGAGGGCGGGGGCGGGGCGGGGGGCGAGGCGGGGGCGAGGGCGGGGGCGAGGGCGAGGGCGAGGGTGGAGGCGCGGCCGGAGCGGGGTCGGTGGCGGGCGAGGTGGTGGCGGGGAGTAGGACGGTGTTGGGTGTGGAGGTAGGGGTGGTTGGTAGAAAGAAGCGTAATGGGAGTGACAGCGGTTCGGCAGTGGCGGTCACCTAGCATAGGCCGGTATAACACAGTAAAAAATCTTTGTCAAAGATCTTTTATAAAAGAAATATGACAGGGTAATAGCCAATGTTTTACAAAAGATTTATTTTATAAAATTTCTTGGATAAAATGTAGTCTGAAGCGTCCAAGTTTTATCATACATTTGGTAACACGGCGTCCGATATAGGGGTATTGCTTCAACCAAAGTTTTAATTGAAGAGTGCGAGCAATTAGAATGTTTATGTAATACTGTCCATCCGGACTACAAAAGTAAAACCAAATGAATTGACGCTTAGAGGACACATTTTCCCGTCAAGTGAAAATGATGGGGTTCGGAAAATGCCCAATTCAGGAAGATAATTTTTTTAAACTTCCAAATCAGATGATTCAATTTCGAAAGAAGGAGGAACGTCAAAGAAAATTGAATGTTTCCGCATCCATCCTCAAATAATTCTTCATTTCGAAGTTCTTTAATGCTTCACAATGTGCGACCCATAACCTCATCATGGATGAGTACCGTGGCGTTGTTCTAAGGCCCCATCTTCATGCCTTTCCTCTTAACCTTTTCCTTCATCAGTATTAAACATAGATTAGTTATTATAAAGCATAAAGTAGCTTAGCTCAAACTACTATTTGTGCGTCATCCGACGTAAATCGCGAGCAAAACTAGTACATAAAATATTGGACAAAATGTAATACGTTCGTCAAATTTCTTTGACACAGTTTTCTCGCCGAAGTTCAAAGAACTTCCACAAAGTTCTTCATCTACGATATATATGTCAAATATCTTTTACAGTGTAATGCCGGCCATAGAATAACCTGCGGCGGCAGCTGTTGGTCGGGGAGGAGGCGATGGGTGAGCGGCGGCAGCGGCGTCCTGGGGGCGGGGGGGGGGGGCGGCAAGTGCCGCGTGGGCTGACACGCGCGCGCGCGCGCGCGCGCGCGGGCGGGCGGGCCAACGGACAATAGCTTCGCGATGCAGCGTGTCTCTTGCAGCGTCACGCTATTCCCCGCGCGTTCCAGAGGAAAGGAATGCTGGGGTAAATAGCGAGAACGAAATTCCGGAAGAAAGAACGCGCACAGATAGCACAAGTATTTTTGAAGTTGTATCTAGGCTTTCTCAGCCGACAGGCAAGTCAGTTCTGATGACAATAAACACAGTTCCATGCTGCGAATCATCACGTTGGGTGAAACACTGTTTAAATATGCGTGTACTGCTGTAGTTTAAAGAAAAAAATGTTTAGATTGAAAATGTATGTCCGCCGAATCACTAGAGTGTGCTGTCTAAGTGTTTTTGCACATTTTTAATTAATGTACCATTTTACTTAAGGAGAATCGTAATTTTAACAAAATTATTTACTTGCTGACGATTTACAAATATTTAAGATTTATACACCAAATATACACCTAACTTGTGAACTTCTTGTATTATCTGCTTCATTCATCACAGTTTTTCATAAATTATGCTCTCTATTGACCGAAAACGTTGTCACGCACGTTTCTTCGAACGCCTCATTCTCTTATGCATAAATCGCTCGATAGCTGCGTGTTGGATCAGTGAGGTTTCGTTTCGGTGACATTGTAAATAAGAGAAGCAGAGCACCTCCTTATCACAAGACCTGCCAGATCTTGCCATCAACAAGTAGGTAGGGCCTAAAATACTATAACTGTCCCACACAAATCTCAAAGACATCAATCACGTAGTGCACGTCATCTGATTGTACAAACGAGGCAATGCATAAAACAAGAGCATGTGCTCATCAAGGAACAAAAGGTTATGTTAACCGCTTTGAATAAGCGACACAAAATCGAAATGATTGTCTACGAAACGTTTCCTTCGTAGAGCAGAGAGATAAAAAACTGTGCAAAATTACAAACGAATGATGTACAAAACAAATCAGATTCAAACAATTCAGAAGTCATTCACATTTGTTTGGGGAACAATTATTTTTAATTGTAAGATTATTAATAGTACAATTAGAAAAATATATATTAAGTAAATTAATCTCATTTTCATCAAATTCCACCAAATGAAACTACTCCAGTAATCATATTTACTGACGATGTAAAGGTGTTGCCCCTGGAAATCAACAAGCCAAATTCCTAACCCTTACGTCGTTTCTTTAGGTATCTTTAGGTTCAGGAGAATTATTGGCACCCATCTTTCTCGCACCACGGTACACGAATATTGTTAACATAGATATATCGCAAGCAACACCCCATAATATCGTACTAACGTACCGCAACAACAGAGTTCATGTGTTTACTATCGCAGTAATGTAAATTTTCACATAATTCATGAGATTTTATGGTGACCGATAAAATACTGAACATACATAGAAATGTTATTGCTGTGTTATTGCTGTATAACAGTGTTATTACTGCCTCGTCCGATTAAAAATCTCGGCTACGCTACGCTCCGCCTCGATTTTTAACTTTTAGCTTCGGCAGTAAAAACACTCATAACATTTCTAGGTATGTTAATAGCTATAACACGCATGCGCGTCTTTTCGGGTGTAATCAATTACGCACCAGCATAATCTGCACAAAGAGGTGAACAAATTCTTCTGATGTCATTTTGGCGAGAAACCCTTCATAACTTCACATTAGGTTGGCGATCGTTTGCTTTACAACGATCAGATGCTTCTCCTTGCGGGTCGAATCGGCAAGCTGCTTTAAATCACCCGAGAGAAAATCTACTTTGCTCAGAATCTTAGAAAATCACAAGTGAATTGATCAGTTTTTTGCAAGTGGTGATCCAATATATGCCAACAGACTGCGATGAAATTCGAGAATCAGGCAAAAGGTATGCGAGCCTCTGAAGACGAATCTGAAATAAAAATTAATACCTGGTAATATTTAGATGAACGTAATGCTATTGACTGATTAGATCTTGAATATCCAGATTCCACTCGTGACAAATGAGTCTGACCTAAGGGAAGAGTTAATACAACATATGGATCATGATGAATGGATTTACAAATAGTCTAACATTTTGGTTTATATTCCGCACACTGTATTGTACATAAAACAAATTAATGAGAGAAGACAACCTCTACACGAGAGATGATGTTTTCATGACGTGGCGAAATCAAGATGTCACATTTTTGTATGTAGGCTTTAAAATGTCCCGCAAAACATCTACACTTCAGAATTGTCCCAAAGCAATTCTTCCTTTCTTCATTTGGTAAAAAATAGAGTACACCTTACGATCTCACAATGAATTCCAAAAAAAAGCGTATCTCATAGCTCCAATTTTCCTCTTCAAAGATATGAACAGATATGATATCGCTCCGTTCTCTTTAAACCAGAATGTTGAAAGCTTATTTCCATACACTTGTCACGAAAAAAAACTGGCTGAAAAATATCAAATGAGACCAAATCAGAAATGCAAGGAACGGCTGAAGAATAAATTGGTGTTATGAAACCTAAGTTTAGAAATGAAATTGTACATAGCACCATAATGTGATTACTCAATGCGAAGTTACGACCTACTACTTTACAAGTGCAACACAGATCCTCAAAAAGCAACAATACGGAGCGATAGAGGCGAAGCTATGCTGATGGCGTGATGGAAGACAACCAAATATACCATTGAAAATTATTCCATGTCAACACGATGGAACCAACGGCGAAACCGAAATCGGCTCCCTTAGATTAATGTCACTATTACGGAGGGGCGAGTAGGCAGAGCAAGCGGTGAATAAAGCATTCGGAGGCTTTAAGGGGATGTTATACGAAGACATACAAAAATTGTTAGTTTTGACCCATCTTTTTTTTCATTCAATTTTGTAACAAAAATTTTATACCCCCTCTAGTGTATATTCACATTACGAGTCCCTCCTCCTTTCTATTGATTGAATTAAAAATGTAATAGCAGCAGAATAATAACAAACCGGTATACACATAAAATGATGAAGCAAGTATTTGTATCCCCCCCCCCGAAGTAAATGGGAGTTTTCAAGACACTTTTTGTCTATTCTATCAAATTGTCTTCAAATGAGTCACTTTTTGTGTATTAGACGAACCCTTTTTCAAATTCTCGACCCTTCAGCCATAAACAATTTCGTAACACAGTGAGCAATCCCTCTTCTTCCCAATGTGTCTTTAATGACTCCCAGAACAGGCCTTCGATTTCCAAACTTTATTAAAGAAGGAGAAGAATACATTTAACCTAGTCCCACAGACGTCATCTTCCCGTCACTGTCAAACATCAGCGGCTTCGTTCGGCAAACAAAAGCTCAACGACACCGCGGGGTTCTCGTTTGCTCAGAGACTTAGCGTGCCCCTCGTAGGACGCATCTAATGCGGACGGTATTGAAGGCCCATCAAAGGCAAGTTCTAACGACTACTGACCTCGATCACTGTCACGCGACCGCGTGGCCATTTTTACCGCCATGACAGCACTCAAGCCTCCAAGACATACTCGCCTAGTCTTCAAACAACAGGGAACATACTACAAAGAGCTTCTGAGATGGACTACACTTCTCATTATCCGTCACGATACGTAACTACAGTCATATTTATTTTTTATTCTAATGAAGAAAACAAGTTTAACTGCCAAAACCAACAAACTTGTATAGCTGTGGAAGAACATTAATTAGAGAAAGAGCTAATTTTTTTATCACAACATACCTCGACACCTCTGAAGTGTGAAATAGTAACTTATTTTGCTGAGCGTCAAGTTACAATTAGCCGATTTTTAGCATTTATTACACACACACACACACACACACACACACACACACACACACACACACACACATATTATACCGTGTGGCCCACCTAAGATGTTCCCTTCAATTTTCTCCTGAACCGTTGCAGATACTGAGATGCGGTTTTCACTGAAACTACTATATGCAAGGGGCACATATGGTCATGCATAATATTATTCTATTTATTTTTTATTGCAGAGATATTGACCCAACTTCGATTTTTTTAAATGGAACCCTATAGATTTTTTTTAGCTCATCATAACAAGCGTGAAGAGACGAGTTCATAAATATGCATATCGCCATATGTTACATAACAAAATTTTCGAGAAATTAAAAGTTTTAAAGACGCACGCCGACTGCTGGTTTCCGTAATCTGAACGAGAAATTCCGGGTGATATGCGGCGAGGCCATTCCCTTCCATTGCGTCGACCCTGCGGTAAATGTAGTGATGCAATGTGCAAAGGAGCTCACGAAAACCCGCGATTTGCTCTTTAAGACTACATCCTCTTGGGTTTAATTTATTCTGTTAAGTCGCTTTGTTTTTTCATTTATCCGCGAATGTTTTTTAAGTGTCCAAGTATACACCATCTCTTCACTTTCTGTACTTCCCATTAACTCACTTTCTGAGAGTTTTGTTATATTCTTTCTATTCACACCTTTATGAATAGGAACATTAAATTAGAACTGATTTTTCTGTAACGTTAAGAGATTTTGTTTCGGATTTCGAACACACTTTTTAAGCGCGTAAAAGCACACTTAACCTGTGCTGAACTGACAAACTAACATCGTAGGGCAGAGTCATAGGGCAAAAGGGCATGTAACTGACCTTCAGATCGCTTCGGCGAACGCATTCCCACGACTGACAAGTTCCCACGGGGAGGGATAGGAGTGAGTTACTTCATGAGAAAGCTGGGAAGAGCACGTACTACGAAGCGAATAAACATTTATTTTACTACACAAAAATCCAGAAGGAAATTATATTTTTCCGCTGTAGTAATACTCGCCTTCCAAATTAAACAATACTGATTTTAAAAATTACAACATACGTACATTTTTATTTCACAGAAAAAAATGTCAGGCAAGAAACTGAGTTCGACATATAGAAATCATTTTCGATGCATAGAAAAGCTTTTACACGGAATTTTCAAGGGACAGAAAAAGTATTCGATTTATAGAGAATTTCTGTAAGTTCGATACATGGAGGTCAGTCTGTAAATACAGAAGGCGACGTTTTCAGGCATCGTGCCCACTTCCTTCCACTTCCAAGGCCTTGCCTCCATCTGCGTCGGTGAACAGAAAGGAAGCGATAGAGGCAAGGTTCAGACATCCGGTCAACTCCTATGTGGATAGATTGACTGGAGTTCTTCCTGCCATCTGCAAAGGAACGGAAGCGGAACCCAGCCACGTTACACACGCTTTCAAGAATACAGACTCAACTCAACTTTTCCGATGTCCATAAATAAGTTCAAAAGATGTTGAATAGTACAAATATAAATTTCATACCACCGCAATAATTTGGGACAAAACTATCATTAGTAATACTACGAATGCTTAGGGAATTGTCGATAAATCCACCGATTATATGCAAATGATTTTACAATAAACTATTATTATCATTATTATTTTATTATTATTATTATTATTATTATTATTATTATATTTAAAATCAACAAATATTATCTCCATGTCATAGAACATTGATGCAATCATAAGCAAATACTTTGAACAATTCAATAGTTCATTTTAAGGTAGAGCCTCTACGTATGTATTCATAACCTCACATTATGAGTCCTCTACGTTGGCATTTCACAAGTGATACGGAAATTGGCATTACATCATTATTTCCATAACCTTGGGCTTTACACATTCACTGGTGCCATTGCAACCACTGAGCTGAAATTGGTTTTCACACACTCCATTCATCCGTATAATTTTATGGATTTTGATATAAACTGGTAGAAAGCACCATTGACATCTTAATGCTTTGAATTATAATTTATATTAATGTAGCAATTATTTCATTCTGAAACTATGCTATTTGCAATATTTCAATTTGTATACATTTTACTGTTTTTAAGACCTTCAAGCGAACTGTACTTATTAATAAAATCTCCAATTTATGACTGTATATTTTTTGTTCAGACATAACCTGTCATTGTGCGCTTTAACCCATTCAACAACAGTGGTTATCTGATGAGGTGGTCATAAAGATCGCGAAACTAAGTGATTGGAAGTAATCAATAAATGGAATTTCAACATTTACTTTCTCGAATTCATTCCATTCAAATTAGGGAATAAAAAGCAGTTTCCGAGAACACGTTTGATAATAACACTGTAGTATTACTACCTACACATCATTTTAAAGAATAGATCTCCTACTGTTTCATATGGGTTTCTTAAGAGTGTATTTATCAACCCCAGAGACAACACCTTATGAATATATTTGCATAAAATGTGCTTGTCAATACACGTTCCATTTAATCTACTGCACACTAGCAAAGATCGTCAGTGGCATCTCTGAAAAATAATAATGTATATAACAGCCAAACTAAATCAAAGGAGAGCAAAACTCTTTACCTGGATTTGAATTACTGATGGAGGTACACGCCCAAATTAAGCACCTGTGCCATCGTCCGTGATAATGCAAGCTCCCGACGCCCAACGTTGCAATTCCCGCGTCGCACGACAAGACGGATTGTGAATGATAATCGCCGCGGGGGGCTGCCTCCCGCGCAGGGGATGAATAAACACTTCGCAGGACATGCATTCGTTTAGTAAGCTCATCAGCTCCGAAAAACATTGGAACAGTAAACGCTGCAAGTCGGCATTTGTCGAAGAGTCGGCCTCCTGAATTTGTGGAAGCAGAGGAGGAAAGAGAAAGCTAGAGAAGGCTGTGAATGAAAATGGTGACTCAAAAGTAGGCGCGACTAGATCATCGTTCAGATAGCAAATAAAAACCTCAACTCCACAAACTGTAATTTCGAGATTTCAACCCTCTCGCCTATTGATGTTGTCTCAGGGGCTTAACACTCTTAATTGTGAATTAAATCATATTTAACTCGCGGGTGCTAAGCATTATTTTATTCATTATCACTGTGTAAACAAAAAAATAATAGTTATACATGACACGAGACTATCAAAAGTCACTTTTTATTATCGAGTTGATTTTGCAACGAGAGACGACAGGCCGAGCCATTCAACGAGCAAAATTATATCAGTTTTACCACAAATGTCTTACATTAGTTTTTAGACAGCCTTAATGCCTACTTTATTTCAATTCAAGAATACAAATCACCTAATTGAGTACCATGTTTCTCTGTTCAACTACAGCAGATCTTAAAGTATTTTGTTTTCTTTGTTGCGTGCGCATTTGAACGTCGTCTTACATCGCATGAAAAATTGAACATCGTCTCCCTTTCAGCGCTAAAAATTGAACTTTTAGCTCGCCGAGCATGTCGTAAAAGGGATATTTCATGCCAAATCAAACACTCTTGAAGAAAATTTAAACTCACCATTTTTTATATTCTTGGTAATTTTTTTTTACATATTATACTGACAAAATGATTAAACCCGTGTTTTTTGTATATCATCAAATGTCAGTCTCTCCGAAATTATGGCTTTTTAAAATTTGGAACGCATGCTGCCAGTTTTCTTGAAATAAAAAAAATACTTTTAGGTTGAGAATCTTAAACACAATTTCACTGTAAAGATAATGAAATTCTGATTTCCTTATCACTAATATTTTTTAGAGCACGCATACACGATATATAGTCATTAATATGGAAAACATTGAACTTTATTTTTCATGTAGTCCACACGTTTTTCGCTGGAAATTTATTTCTCATAATCTATTTTAAATGCTCTACACATATAAAAATATTTTAGGATGGAGCAACCATTGGTTGCGATGAAAATAGTTTTTGTGTTCTGTAGCGTATTCGACACACTGTGAAAGGATCGCATTTCTAGCTATTTTGGAAGCCCGCTCCCAGGGACACACTCGCTAGAGTTTTGTAAACTATCTTACAGGAAGTATGTGAAGCAGGGTGAACTGTTAGCAGTTTCATTTCCAAAGAGTAAATTCTTTGTTGCAGGGCAGAGGACTCGCTCAGTCGCCGTTGCGTGTTACTTCAAGGTTGCGTGCAGGTGCGTGTCCCAATTTTGGAAGTGTGGTGGATGGAAAAGGTCAGACGCGTAAACTTGAACACTGATATTAGTGCTTTATAAAAGTAAAAAGAGAGTGACAAAGTGACATGCCCCGATATTTTTTTCAATCCTTTTAATTTAGAAAATATTGGAGGAAATGTGTCAAAACTTTGAGGCAAGGGATTCCAGCGATGTAAACAGATGTTAGTAACTTGATCTCGCATTTAAAAGTATGCGATTCTTAAGGGTTGCAAATTTCGAAAATTTCATCAATCAGAAATGTATCTAGTGACCAAGAGCAATAAGGTAGAATCAGCGCAAATTCATCTGATCAAAGCACATCGATAGAACGCGACAGTGACTCAATTTCCATTTGAAAAAAAGGGGATTCAATCGTGTTATGTTTTTTTAAATTTATTCATTTGTAATTCAAGATCCAATTCAAAGAGTTCACTGCAACAACGAACAAGTTACAGGACATCCCCTTTTTCATGTATTATAAAGAGAGCACAGAAAGTAAGCACACCAATTTTGTTGCTATTTCGGAATATTTAAAATACTATACCACAGCCTTTCATTTATTCCAATAATTTAATAGATTTGAGGAAAGAAAAATTAAATGTCATGAACAAAATAAGGTACTGCACCGTAGATGGTGCAAGTTATCATAAAAACAGAAAGGACTTTATAAATTTGTTATCATAAATACGGCTTCAGAGTGCACGCAGAATAGCACTGTTTTCAACATCGAACTGGAAAGGACCCTGTGATGGGAGTTCGGGGAACGATCAAGCGTTTGACAACATGGGGCAGTCTTCAGTCTCACAGAGTCAATAAATACTCCTCGTAAGCCCTTTACACGAGTTCAGAAAATTATCCTGAATATTAAAACACATTTTTTACCACTAAGGATTATGCAGCATAGGAGAAAGCACTTGACTCTAGAAATTCAACTGCACGAAGGCTACCTGGCACAATAATTTCACGCATTTCTACCATATTCAAAAAGAACCATAATTGCAAACGCGTTTTCAAAATATGAAGATATGATATCTGTCGTGATTGAAACTGGTGCTTGTGTGTGTCTTTAGTAAGTTGTAGCGTAAATTAAATTGTGTATAAAATATTACGAACATCACTTCCGTATGCTCAGCACCTATTTGCCGAGGTACGTACGTAGGTGAGTAGCAAATATATTGGTGCGACATTGTCACATGCACCATTGTTTCTCTATCTTGAAAATGTCACAAAAAGGTAATTTTTAGCACTTTTTTTGCTGTGTGGAAAAGTGAATTATCTTCTGGTTAACATTTCCAAACTTGCGTTCATATATTGTTTTCAAAAATCATTTAAAAACAATTTTTAAAATTTATTTTTGAAGCTGCAGAACATTAAATAAAAGCGTATTTAATTATATTTAAAATGAGATATAGTTTGTGCTTCTACCATAAAGACTTTCCAAGTTACTGCAAATTCAAAACATCGATGCGCCAAAAGTCGCTGTTTTGCTCAACTTTTAAAAAATCGTAACCCTGAAATTATATGCACAATGACAAAACAAAAAAGTACGGTCTCATTAATTTGATATTTGACGAAAAAAATTACGACATCTGAGAAGTCAAGTTCAAAATGGTGTTCGATTTCACATGGAATGCCCCAGAAGTAACCACTTTTAGGAATGGTTGTCTAAAAAGCTCTCTACGAATTAAGTATCGTTAAGTCATCTCATTGCAATACGAGAAGACACGGATTATTAAAACCCCCTGTGAAAGTACAGATAGTTGTTATTGTAGGTTATGAATGGATCTAGTATTTCTTATTATGCAACTGATATGAATTTCGTAAAATTTGACTCGAAATGGTACGAGTGTATAAACATTGTCACGATACAGTCGACTCCGGTTATAGTGAACTCTGATATAGTGAACCCTCGGTTATAGTGAACTTAAGTCACTTGTCCCGTTTTACTTACATTACAAACAGAAGAAGATTCGGTTACAGTGAACCTGAACTTCGGCTAAAGTGAACGTACGAAATACGTCCTGGAAGTTAATTGGATCTAGGATATTAGGAGAGTAAAAGGGCCTTCGGAGAGTGGGAAGGTGCTCCAATGGTGGAAGAGTCATTGAAAGGTATCAAGAATGCATTACGATACTTAGAAATAGAAAACAATGCAGAATCAAGTGTAGAGAGAGCAAGAACTCTGGCTGGAGAAGGATCTAGAGAAATTACAAATGAAAAAAGTGCGAAGCAAACAATTGAAATTAATTGATTTTTTAAGGACAAATGAATATATTGACATATTCAATTCGTACTGTTAATGAATGTTGCTTAACATCTCTATGAATAAAATCAATGATTGTGGAGAAATTCATTTAATTTTGACATAATCGGATATAGGGAACCTCTGATATAGTGAATCAAACATGTGAGTCTCCAGACTATAACCGGAGTCGACTGTATTATTATGGTATTTTTGTTCAATGTAACGTTGAATAATATGAATATATAATATGAAATATATATGAGGGGTTTCTTGCAAGTAAAAGTTCAAAATTCCATATTATGAGATATTTCACAAAGTTATTCCCAACATCTGGCGCTATCTGGTGGGA
>BLKR01006982.1:0-46164 GCA_011170035.1 Teleogryllus occipitalis | reverse complement strand
ACTTGCAAGAAAATGGCGAGCAATATTATTTCGCAATGAAAGTTGCCAATGTAAACATTGCGGTAATAAATATTTCTGATGTCGGCAATATTTCTTGCTAGATATTCCTGTCGTAATGTAAACACGCGTGTTTCCGTCCTCGGAAAGATATTGCCCGCTGTTGCTGGGACTAGAATTGGATTGAAGTCTGAGCAAGATATTGCTGGAAGAAGCCAATGATGACCACGGTCACATGTGCAGGAAGTACGGTTAAGGTAGTACATAGACGTATTCTTTTGAATTGTTATAAGCGTTTTTTTCGTAAAATGGGTGTGTGAAATACGTTCTATAAAATAAAAGAAGTAATAAATATTACAAACCCTCTATGGTTGATTATCGAATGGTTCAAATTTTCGTTTAGCTATAGATGCTCCCTAATTATTAATTTTGTTACGTTAAAAAGTATGAAGATATCTAATCTAAATCAATTTTAATATTAATCTATAGTACATCAACAGTAGGTAATGGATATTTTAAAACTTTTTACCGAATTAATAATTGCACTTTTTATAAAAAGACAATCACTTTGCTCTCACGTAAATTGAAATCCACGAAAAAATATCGATGCACCTGAACTGAATTTGCACAAGCCCCCTTTCCTTTCGTTTTGAAATAGTCACATGTCCTCACAAAACGTTGACGTTTCTTTATTTCTTCATCGAGCACAATAACTGCGACCACGACTCGCATCTTCTCCCTTCTACGAGCCATGTCGGAGTGAGATATAACCTCACTTAAGTTGACGCGCCATTTTCCTCGTGGCATCACCAAGCACGGCAAGAAAAAGTTCTAATGTAAAACGATCGGCAGTATCTTGTCGGAAAGATCTTCCTCCCAACTTTTTGGCAATATACTGCCCCGTCTTGTTCTTGCTAGTGTAAAGATGACCTCAAGAAACAGCAACAAATTACTGAAAGATGTTGTGGAAACCTATTGCTAGTGTAAAGTCAGCATTAGATTTACTTAACGTGGCGCCTCAAGGCCACGAGCTGGACGAAGAGGGGGACACTTGTCATTCAATCGGAAGCTCCAAACCAAAAATTTAAATCGTAACGAAGCTCCCGACTGGATAACAGTGTCCCCCTCTTCGTCCAGATCGTGGCTTTGAGGTGCCACGTTAAATAAAGTATAGAGTAGTGAATGTTATGAACCTGGGAGGTGCGATGTTCGTTCCCCGCTGGATGGTGCGATCCAGAACTGATTCATCGATAGAATAGCGATTCCGGCCGCAGTTACCGCTACGGTCGTTAGTCCCGTTAGAATAGTGGATGTTTTTATCCCGAGAGGTGGCGGTATTCAGCACCCCCTGGATGATGCAATCCATCGCCGATTGATGTTTCCGTGCGCGACAACTGCTACAGTTATTAGACCCGTAAGTGTACTGTATTTTAACACGGCGGAAGGGTGGTATTTTATCACGTGATGATCTACACTCGATGGACGGTGGGATTTGGCTCAGACCTAGTGTCGGCTAGCGGATTTTCCTCACCCAGGTATCTCCCACCAGCGGGGTACTGCCCCCAGTGAAGCCCAAAGCTCCCGATGGGTCTGCCGGAATCTGTGATAGTATACCGCACGTGAACGTGTAAGTGGTGACGATAGAACAAGAAAGAAGGAAAGATGACGCGCGGTCCGTATCCCGTTTGTTACAGTACTGCTCTGGCCTTCGCCTGGCGTTGACCGGAGAAACCACAGAAAACTACCTATCAGAGCAGCCGTTCGCTAGAATTCTTCTCCAGTTGTATTCTACTTAGCTATGCAGCGTATCGAAAGTGCTGTCACTGTCTGGATTCGAACCCTAGGACCTCCCGGTCGGAGGCACTGCAGAGACATCAGTTGATGCCCTGAGCCACCTAAGCCGGGGCGGTCCAGTGAGGTTTCCGGGAGCCACTAATGCAGTTAGTGCCGTTAGAGTAGTGAATGTTATTGTCAAGGGATGTGGCGGTGATATTCCCCCACTGCATGGCGAGATTCAGCGCCGACATACAGGCAAGCATGTGGGAATTTCCATAACCAGGTATCTCCCACCAGCGAGGGAACGCCTCAGTCGCGGCAAGTTCTAAGTTTCCGACTGGACTCTCGACAAGTGTGGCAGTCTAGTGCATGTGAGTGTGTGTACGGAAGAGATGAAATTACGACAAGGAAGAGAAATAAATTGATGGCGCGCACAGACAGTCCATGTGTACGGACCCGAGATCAAAACCCAGCTCAGTCCCATTTTTTTCTCAAATCTTTATTTTTGAGTATACAGAACAATGCAATGCAACAATTCAATGCAACAATTCAATATGTGCCATTTCTTTTTGAACTTCTCGCGCTTTGTTTCGTAAAGTGATTTGCAAAAAATGGCTGAGGTGTTCGGGAAGAATATGCAATATTATAGTATTACGTAACCGTTAGTAACAATATAAAAAAACGCGCTTTTCTATCATTCTATCACAAATACATTTTCTACATGTAATTACTCACCGAAGGCCAACCTGGTTCCTAGGTAGGAATAAAGTGGAGAATACAAAAGAAAAACCTACACTTTTAAAGGGTAGTTTTTGTGATATTACTGCAAAGGCAGCAACAATAAAATTTTCTTTTGTTTTTACTACGTGTCCTACAACCACAATCAGCCCTAGAGTGCGCACAAGATATGTGTGCACTTGAGAACCGTTAAATAAAAAAAAAAGACACTGGCATTTTAACGATCGCCGAGTGCTTTGCTGTAGATAAATTACTGAAAGGAGGGACCCATTAGACAGTTCGAAACACAAATGGAGGTTACGCTAGTTGATGGCTTTGCATGAAGTTGTGGCGAATCGTGTTGCGAGTCATCTGTGTATGCAGATTAACAAACAGACACATTAACAAACTGAGCACACAGTCATCACTAGAGCCCGGGAATTCAGGTATTTATTTTACCTAAAATAGGCAGGCAAAAATGCATTTATATTTACTAAAATATGCATGAAAAAGGCATTTATTCTAGCTAAAGTAGGGGTGCAAAAAGGCGTGTAAACAATGAAAAATTACATTCAAAAGAAATTATAGTAAAAAAATGAATAATTAAAATGATTCACATTTTTATGCTAACTCTTAAATGTACATTAGCTCGAACGTGTAACGTGTAACCTTCAACATTAACGTGTAAGGAAACGATCTTCCTCTTTGTAATCTTGATACCTCATGACCATCCGATGGCTATGAATTTGTTTTATTTGCGAGGCTATCTCCTCGAGATAATATTGTGGATTGAATCTTTAAATGGCATCAGTGAAAATAGAATTATATTTTTCATTCATAGCACTTGTGTAATCGCCAACACTGAGAACGGTATATCATAAACAGAGAGCTGTCCTCAAAAGGGATTTCAAGCTCAAAAGTAGGATGGGAAGCTTCGTGAGCGATTAAAGCCTGTCAGCATCAATGAAAAAATGAAAAATAATTTTTAACACGGTGTCTGCTTTCTCAGAAAGACATTATACGACCTGTCTCGTGTTGCCAAGGCACGCAGATATATATCCAGCTTGGTCAAAATCTCTGCTAGAATAAAACAAGTAAAATAATGACGCAAAAGGCAGAAAAAGGCAAAAATAAGATAAAATGGCAAAAATAGGCATCAGAACCTAAAATAGGAATAAAAGCCTAAATGAAAATCTGCTATAAAACAACGCCAGCAGCACAGTTAAGTAACAAAAAGGCATTTGGTCAAACTTCCGGGCACTTGTCATAACTAGAGGGGGAAATTTTGATGACCTAAAACATCGCCAAAAATGATCAATAAAATGCTCTTAAAATGCTTTTAAAATGCCCTTAAAACAAAGAAAAATTACGTAAAATATCTTATCATAACCAGTTCGGTTGAACAACTCAAGCTGTTGCATACGTTACCGACGTAATCGAGGCTTCTTCCATTCGTTCGAGTGAACTCAGCTTGAAAACTTTTGGTTTGTATTGTTCTTTATCAGGAAATCTCTGTCTTTACAGTTATCCCGAAATCGGCCGAACCGGCAATGGCACTGATATAAGTCACAAGAATTACTTACTCACAACGGTTGTAAAACCAATTTCTGAGCAAATAAATCGAAGAGGCTACTGAGAAATTCTGTGAAGAACATTTATTGCATCTCGTAAATATTATTTGAAGCAAGTACCACTACAAATGATGTTAAACTGATGAAATCAGCAAAAAATGCATTAAAAATGACGGGTAAAGGTAAAGAAGACTTACTTGTCGATAAAAAATGTATGTAAATATATATTTCCTTTTGATATAACACAAAATTAATTTCTGTACGAGAAGGCATTGTTCTAAAGCGAAAAGAAAAAAAAATTACATTTCATTAAAATCCACCCCCTAGTCATCACCTACAGTTGTTGTATTTTGTCGGCAGTAGCCAAAGAGTAGCCGTCAAAGCGGTCCCTTCTTATACTTGGATTTTTCTAACGTGGAAGTTGAGGTAAATCAGCTGTTGAAGAGTTCGTCCAATCGGGAACTCAAACGTCACCAGTGACGTCACCGTTCTAGCTCTCGATTGGATAACACCGTAACAGCTGATTTACGTCAACAGCCACGTTAGAAACAAGCATAGAGAAACGTCCCTCCATCTCGCGCGACCTCTACCTGCAGCAGCACGGCCAGCTCCTCCCGCGTGGGCGCCTTCTTGCCGCCGCCGCGCCGCCGCCGCCGCAGCTTGTCTCGCTTGCGCCGCTCCCGGGCGGAGAGCGGGGGCGAGGGCGGCGGCGCGGGCGCGGGGGCGGTGTCGGGCGCGGGGGCGGGGCGGGCGCGCGCCACCACCACCGACGGCAAATGCACGCCCGGCACCAGGCGCTCCGCGTCGTCCAACTCCGGAGCCACGGGGTTCCACCAGCCGCCCGCGCCATCGCCCTCCGCGTGCATCGCCACGCCGGCGTCGCCCGCGCCCCCGCGCTGGCGAAGACGTCGTATACAGTTGCAATGCCACATCGATGTTTCAAGCATCAAAATATTAATGCCGATGCTCTTAACATCGATATTTCGTGTGTTTTTTATGTTACGTGAACGAAAAACTCCCATAATCAATGATTGATTGATTTATTGCTACTGATTCCGGGCGCGTCAACTACTGAGGTCAGTATTCCCGTAAGTGTAGTGCGTGTGTTTTCATTGTGAGGGGGCGATGATCTTCCCCCACTGAATGTCGAGATCCGGCGCCGACCTACCGTCGGCTAGCGGAGTTTCCTTCAACCAGGCGCCACCCAGCCGCGACAAGTCCCCGACCGGTCTCCCGGCATGGGTGAGAATACAAGATGAAGGAAAGATCGCGTGCGGTAGGTGGCCCGTTTGTTAGGGTACTGCTCCGGCATTCGCCTTGTACTGATCGGACAAACCACGGAAAACTACCGATCAGAGCAGCCGGCCGCTAGAATTCTTCTCCAGACTGAATTCGACCTAGCTGAAAAGCTAGTGTCGAAAATCCTGCCGCCGTCAGGACGGGAACCTAGGACCTCCCGGTTAGAGGCGCTGCAGTGACATCAGTTGATGCACTGAGCCACCGTTCTCGGCCCCATAATCAACATTTGTTTAAAGTTAAAATACGATTTTATAAATATACGTCAGTATATGTGTTTGATGTAAACGAGTGCTGTTTGTACTACCTTCATCAAGCAGACTATCACTCGCTTGAGATGACAATAGCGATCCTTTTATTTCCAACATTTTCCCTTGTATTTTGTACATGAAGAGATATTTAACTTTGTCTTCGCTTCAAATAAAATTTTGTTGCGCTCAAAATTAATGTTAGAGGTTAATAAAACAGCTTTAAAACATCGATCGTGTTCGATGGATGTATTATAAAAATTAATGTTTTAATTTAGAATATCGATGCTTGGAGATATTTCCTCAAACTTCCCAGATCATTGGTCGATTTGCTGAGTAGACGCAGCTAGTATAGACTATAGACAGCAGCACCCACGATTTTAAAAAACGACAAACATTTGAGCTGTTTATTAGCTCTTAATTAGTCATTCGATTTTTGGATGTGTTTTGTTGTTTGAGTGGTAGTAGCTTTAAGATCAAGAATATTTCACTCTATTTAATTGGCTAATAATCCTCCATCTGGCTTGCTCTCAATTTTTTTTGACGGGCAGGTAATGCATATTAAAAAGAATGTGCGTAACAAACGCATTTAATTAATACTTATTTTTAACACCAGTTACGCGAGGGACGCCTGATAAGCCTTTTCTATTTTTTGGGGGTAAACGCTTTTGTGACTCGAGGATGACTAGTGTTAATCGTCGAATCTCCGCCGTGAACTTGGTAATGCGCGACCGAACACCATAAAATCGGCCGTATCAAATTGGCCACTTCTTGCTAAACTAACGTCAACCCAAAATCTCAAACACTCCAACTTTTTGAACCACCATAGAATACACAGCGAACTTCACACATGTTGCATTTAACCATTTGCTTTAGCCGTTTGTCGAAAATAAATAAATAAATAAATAAATAAATAAATAAATAAATAAATAAAAAGAAAGAAAGAAAGAAAAATCTGGCCCCCTCCACCGGGACCGGTAGCTCAGTGCATGAACTGATGTTACTGCAGAGCCTCTGACCGGGAGGTCCTTGGGTCGAATCCTGACGCCGGCAGGATTTTCGACACTAGCTTTTCAGCTAGGTCGAATTCAGTCGCTGTCTGGAGGAGAATTCTAGCGGCCGGCTACTCCGATCGGTAGTTTTCCGTGGTTTCTCCGATCAACACCAGGCGAATGCCGGAGCAGTACCCGACCAAGCGGGCCACGGACCGCGCGCGATCATTCCTTAGCTCTTTCTTGTCCTATTCTCTCCCTTTACACACACACACACACACACACACACACACACACTAACATCCACTACACTACCACAAATTCCAGGAAACCGGTCGGGAGCATAGAGCTTGTCCCGGCTGGGGCGGTGCCCCGCTGGTAGGAGAGTCCTGGTTAGTGGGAAAACCCCACTAGCCAACCGTAGGTCGGCGCCGGATTTCGCCATCCAGCGGGGGAAGATCACTGCCATATCCCGAGAAAAACCATGCCCTACATTTACGGGGCTAATGACCAAAGCTGTTGACGCGCCCGCAAACATGAAAAAAATCAATCAATCTCGCCCCCACCTCTGCACCGCCATCACCGCCTCCGTTCAGCAGCTCCGCATCGTCCTCATCGTCGCCGTCTTCGTCCTCGTCCTCATCCTCCGAGTCCTCGCCCTCCCTCACCACCAAGTCCGGCTCGTTGGTGCTCGGTGTCGGCGGAGACGCTGCGGGCGACGGCTGCCCGGGAGAGTCTGCGTCCACCCCTGCACCCGAGTCGCCAAACCAGTCAAAGACTACTGCCACAGGTCTCTTAATTTTACTGGATAGGCAATTCGGCACGAAAACAGAACTCACGGAAAGAAATCGTCCACAAAATAGTGGATAGACGTTTACAGAAAGGCAGCACAAAAGCGTCCTACCATAGAAGGGCGACCATCGATCTCTATATATTACGGAACAGGCAACTGTACTCGAAAAGACAACTCAAGCCTAATTTACATACGTACTGTTAGCTTTAATATACACGCTGAAGATACGCGGCTATTGAAGCCCGTCCTCCTGGTGAATGGGCCGCTTTAAAGGACACATGCTATACAAAATCAGAAACCTACCACAACCACTGGTTTCTATTTTATACTCAAGCCGGGTAGCTCGTGTAGCCTGGCCTGCGTGTGGATGGGTCGTATAAATGGCCTCATAGACGAAATCAGGCCACGCTTGAACCAGGCCTTCCTGAGAATGGCTTCTTTTAAGGAGTGTAAACACGTTGAAGGCCAGGCTGCTCGTGAAGTCTGGCCTGATTTCTGAATGGGCTTTAAGGACATACGCTCAAGCGAGGTGCATCGACATGCCCCTCCCTGATCGTCTCTGAATTGGCTACTTCCCATACACGTTCAAGCCAGGAGGTTCATTAAGAGCGATTTGCCCGAGAATAGGGCGCTTTATGAGCCAGAGACACGTTCAAGATAGATAGCAAGTCAAGTCCAACCTGTCTGTAAAGTGCTAATTTTAGGGACCACATACACGTTCAAGCCTGGCAGCACGTCAAGCCCAAGCCCAGCCTATCGGTGAACAGTTCGTTTTAGGCACCAAATACATTCTCAAGCCAATCGTCAAGTCTGTTCTGCTCTTGAGTGAGCCGCGTATACGATCAAGCCCGGTTTTCCTTCTACCGGCCTGCGAACGGGCCGCCTCGGAGAAGCGCAGTAGAGAGCCGCTCACCGCCGTCCGCGTGGGCGGGGTCGGGGTCGCCCAAATCGGCGGCGCAGGGCGGCGTCTCCGGGGGCGAGGGGTAGGACATGTGGAGGCGCGCGCCGGGGATGAAGAGCGGGGGCTGCGACTCCGCTTCCGCCTCCGCGTCGCCCTCGCCCTCCGCCCAGGGCGGGCGCTCCGGGGGCCAGAGCGAGTTCCGCTCCCCGCGCACCAGCCGCCGCGGCCGGCACCACATCGCGACCACGCCCACTCACCACTCACCTGCTCACCGAATAATATTTCACCCGGGTCGGTGCGCCAACTGATGTGACAGCTGTGCCTCTGACCGGGATGTCCTAAGTTCGTGCCCCGACGGCGGCAGGATTTTCGACACTAGCCTGTCAGCTAGGTCGAATTCAGTCGCTGTCTGGAGGAGAATTCAAGCGGCCGGTTGCTCTGATCGGTAGTTTTCCGAGGTTTCTCCGATCAACACCAGGCGAATGCCGGAGCAGTACCCTGCCAAACGGGCCACGGACCGCGTGCGATCTTTCCTTCCCATTCCTTGTCCTGTCCTCGCCCCTTACACACACTTACACTAACATGCACTACTCTACTTGTGCGGAGCCCCGCTGGTGGGAAATACCTGGTTGGGGTAAACTCCGTTAGCCGACGGTAGGTCGGCGACGGATCTCGCCATGCAGCGAGAGAAGATAACAGCCCACTCCCAAGAAAAAAACATACACTACACTTACGGGACTAATGTCCTCAGTAGTTGAGGCGCTCGGAATCGCTAACAACCAACCAACCGAATAATATTTCTTGCTACTTGACAGCTGGGGGTGAGGAAGAGCGACGTTGCCTGTTAATCGGGCGGCAAACACGTGGTCGTGAGGCATTTTTTGCATCCGCTGCACTACAACATTAGCAGCAGTAGCAAGAAACATATCGTAATGAGAGCACCCAACAGTAGACGACAGAACCGCACACAAAATGCATAACTAAATAGTAAAGGCGCTAAATGGGGCTCTTCAATTTTCATCGGCTTCGGGTTGAAAGATTTCATTTCCTATCTTAATAAGTATAGACAATTCTGCCGTGACAATCTCAATTTGAAGCCTCTAATTGAATATCGAAATCCCCTCTCCCCTCTTAGGCGCTAGCTGTCAAGAAGATAGAAATATTATTCAGAGAAGAGAGATGTGTCATTAATGTCCATGGTTTTTGAACATCGATGTTCTTATAACATCATTGATTAGTGATTCTGGGCGCGTCAACGGATATAATTAGTTCCGTAAGTGCAGTGTATGTTTTATTGCGGGAGGTAGCGGTTATTTTCCCCCGCTGGTTGGCTAAATCCGGCGCCGACTCACCGTCCGCTAGTGGGATTTTCCCCAACCACGTATCTCTCAACAGCGGGGCACCCGCCGCAGCCGGGACAATCTCTAAGCTCTCGTCCCGTCTCTCGACTTGTGGCGCAACGACTTGTGGCTCGTTGTTTGGGGGGTACATTTCCGGCATTCGCCTGGTGTTGATCGCAGAAACCACGGAATACTACCGAATAACGCAGCCGGCCACTAGAAGTCTTCTACACACGGCGGATGAAGTCGACCTAGAGAGTGTCGAAACTCTTGCCACCGTCGGCACTCAAACCCTAGGACCTTCCGGTCAGAAGCACTGAAGCGAAATCAACTGATGCCCTGAGCCACCTAAATCGGTTAAAATAATCGATATAATTAACATCGATTTTTTGAAGTGTTTTTTTTTAAATCGATGTTTTTAGGTGGCTGATATTTTATTGTGGGAATTCTGATATGGTGTTGTTGACGTTCTTATGAGAAGAAATAAAAGAGGTCATCTTCGTCAACATATTATAATATACATAATACATACATAATATATTGACGAAGATGACCTCTTATTTCTTCTCTGATATTTTATTTTTGAGTAAAAAAAGTACCATCATAATGAAAACTAGTAATAATTGTGAAATATCCATTAATGGACATTCTTCAGAAAAAAAGTGAGCAAGGGTTAAAAGTAATTAAAATAGTGGTATACATGGGTGAAATATAATTATTATAATTATTTATTACATATTGAATTGAGACACTGAATGACTTTCGTTACTATATAAAATTAGTAAAAACTTTGTTGCAGCTTCCGGGGGGAGAGTGGGGAGTTTGAAGTCCCAAGAGGCGTCTCCCTCGTGGGTGCCACCCATTCATGTATAAATTGCAACATAAAATAGTGAATAAGATCTTACAGTAAAACCTTTATTAATGGATTTTTTTGTCACAAGATATTCATGTTATCTCCGAAATTTCAAAAAAACAATTTTATTACAAGTATCTCATTTCTAATGCCTAGAATACCATTATTTTCTTTCCAACACTCTATTAGAGTAGTGTTTATTCAACTGTAAGATTTTAAGAATTAAGAATTGTAAAATGGTTTTTACATAAAAATCATATATGAATATTCTATCATATCAATATTTTAAATCTTTCACGATTAAAAAGAATTCTCCTTCACAAAATTGTGCTTCTCACCCCATACGTGTCATACAGTTTACTGTTCTTTGGCAAAATAAATCAAATCAAATAAATGAAAAACATTCTGCAATAGCACTTTTTTCTGCACAATATACTCAACTACTTTGACGTATAGTATTTTTCCTCGAACAAATTTCCATCAAGGTAACAAGACAGCAAAACAACATATCACGACAACTATAAATATTACTGCCTCACCTCCTTTGCCTGAAGGCGTGAATTTTTACATCAAACACAACGTTCGCTTTTGAACACGTCTAGAAGTGTGATCACGTAAGGCACCTTTTCTTTGGTTATATATCGTGAAACACAATGGCCCAGTAGTGGCTGAACTCTTCAACAACGCTTGCCCTTCACACCCATTGATCCGTGACAAGCTCTTTGACACACTCTTCTTGTTCAATGAAGGAGCGGTTTCTTCCGGTAAATATTGTGCCTGACAACCGAACAATTGACACCACTGAAACACGTTCCACAAGTCTACACAAGGCGTTATGTCTAGGGGGCGGATTGTGATGACCTAAAAATGATCAATAAAATGCTCTTAAAAAGATTTAAAAATTCCCTAAAACCAAAGAAAAATACCGTAAAATATCTTATCAAAACCAGTTAGAATGAACAACTAAAGTTGTTGGATACGTTACTGATGTAATCGAAGCTTCTTCCATTCGTTCGAGTGAACTCAGCTTCTAAACTTTTAGTTTGGGCTGTTTTTTACTAGGAAATCTCTGTCTTTAGTATCCCGAAATCGGCCGAACGGGCAATGGCGCCGATACACGCTACAAGAATTATATACTCTCAACGGTTGTCAAAACAATATCTGAGGGAACAAATCGAATAGGCTACCGAGTAATTCTGCAAAGAACATTTGTTGCATCTCGTAAATATTATTTGAGTCAAGTAACATTAAAAACTATATTAAAATCGATGTAATCGGCAAAAAATGCATTAAAAATGATGGGAAAGGTAAAAAATGATTGATTAGTAGAAATCGATAAAAAATGGATAACAAAGACCCATAAAAAGGGTAATTTCCTTTAGTCATAACATGCAATGAATTTCTCTACTAAACGACATTGTTCTTAAGTGAAAAAATGAAATTTCATTAAAATCCGCCCCCTAGTTATGTCACTGGTACTATGTAAATCGAAAACAATGAGGTAGGCTCAAGAGCTGTATAAACAGTGGCGATCTTGGTGTTTAAAAACCTTGAAGAATTTCGCATGCAACTTTCTCGAAACTCGTAATAAATGTTATTATTTTTATTAAAAAAAATAATTCACATTTTTTTATGTATAATGCATGACGCATTACAAATAATCAAGCCACATGTAACGAGGAACTTATTTCAAAATATTAGTATATGAGGATGAGAGAAAAATTCACTTATGTTTCAAGTCATGGCGAGGAACGTGGCATTAAAAATGTGACCAAAGTGGAAATTGAAATAACATTTTTTCCTGGACTAAGGAGAAACGTACTCTTCTTTTCTTCCAAAATAGTAATAACAAAACAAACGGGCTGGAAATTAGTCACTACCGAATTGGATAACAATTGAAAAATCACTCGCAAAAACTTGCAGAGAATATAAGCCACTAAATGGACATCATGTAAAGCCATAAATGATTATTTTGATTTATGGCCCTTACTTTTTGGGGGTGATGATGGAAGGGATTTAATATATCTTAATTTTTCAAAATTCGATAAACCTTCCTAAAGTATCGAACATTATGAATAAGACTATCGCTACCTCGCATTTACACCAAACATCAAACCGAGAGCGGTAGCTCAGTGCATCAACCGATGTCACTGCAGCGCCTCTGACTGGGAGGTCCTGGGTTCGAGTCCTGACGGCGGCAGGATTTTCGACACTAGCTTTTCAGCTAGGTCGAATTCAGTCGCTGTCTGGAGAAGAAGTAGTTTTCCGTGGTTTCTCCGATCAACACTAGGCGAATGCCGGAGCAGTACCCTACCAAACGGACCACGGACCGCGCGCGATCTTCCCTTCCTCTTCCTTGTCCTATCCTCTCCCCTTACACACACACACACACTTACACTTGCCCCCCTGGTGGGAGAGTCCTAGTTAGGGGGAAACCCCACTAGCCGACGGCAGGTCGGCGCCGGATCTCGCCATCCAGCGGGAGAAGATCACCGCCATCTCCCGAGAAAATAACATGCACTACACGAACGGGACTAATGACCATAGCAGTTGACGCGCCCGGAAACACGAAAAAATCAATCAATCAATCAATCAAAACATCAATATTATTAATAATATACAACGCATGAATTCGTTTGAAGTATCGGTTAATCGGAAGCTGATGGTGTCACAGTTCCTTTGGTTCCTTTTATGATTGATGCCGGAAGGCACTGGTGTTAGCGTGACAATGTAACAAAACGCGAAGGTTGTAAAATAATGTTTCTTATAAAATTAGATATTTAGCGTATTCAAAGGAACCGTGACACCATAAACTTTTTTAACGTATTAACTTTCTATTGTCTTCACTTCACAAGTATGAAGTTAATAAACCGATCACTAGTACGGACTTGCGATATTAAATACACTATTCTCAGAATTCCTCAATTGCTCGAAAGACTACAATTCAACAATTTTGTGCCAATTAATCAAAGAATTTACTACAAAAAAGTCTTGTTCTATTAGTTTATCTTTGATATGTAAATGGTAATATTTACTATTTCATTAATTAATAATATATTTTCAACAATTATTTTGTGTCTTTACACTCCTAGTTACGATACAGTTCACATTTCAACACGATAAAAAACATTAATATACGGTATTTATGGAATTTGTTTACACCTCAAAGCTGCATGAACTAAAAAGATGAATATAAAATATCAGATGTTTACGAACACGTCGATTTCTTGGGGAAAAGCTGGTAAGTTAAATTACGAACATTCGATTTGAAAATCGTCAAGTGTTAAACCGAATTAAATGAAACTGGAAAGTGCTAAAAATAACATGACGAGCGAAAATGTAATTTTTATGAAGTGCCGATTTTATTACCAGCATCAACCAGAGATGTAATTTGTAAAAACTTGATTGAATTGCTTTTCGGAGCAGTACGTAACGCGTATTTCAACAGATTCGACATATTAACTAAGTTTCCAAGAACCGTATGGCACCCAAAAATAATCTCCTGGTAAAGTAAAATTTAATTTCATCATCGATTTCCCCCTACAAGAGTCAGAGGGTAACAGTGCAATAACATGAAGCAATGTGTTACAATTTGTTAGTTCCATAACTATCAATTGGACTATAAACATCCATCGGTTCTCACTGGAACTCTACAGCCAACCTTTCGGTTCTCCTTCTGCTAGGACGGCAGAGGAGGGAGAGGTAGGGAGTTACTTTTCCACCGGTGTATCGCAAATACACCGAGCACAATGTATTTGTTGACTCCTGGTGAGACACGACCACTGAAGCAATTAAAATACAAATCAAGCTGATGTATTAAAACTGCATCTACTGCACGTTCTCGTTTCTGAGGAACTGTTGTACATGAAAAAGTACTAACTGATAGGAGAAAAATTACAACCGAAAGAGATTTTCAAGTTAATGGTTCTCCCATGGTCGACTATTTTTACATGTCTTCTGCTATTTCGTGTGTCGTAAAGAATATGTTTCTCTACTTTTACTTTTAATCCCTCAGCTACTTAGCCATATAAATGCAAAAGTTATAAAACGTGTTTATAGGGGCATTACATCTGACTTTTCACCCCAAGGAAGAGAATATTGAACGTTTTATCGTCAGCTACTTTTTAGATAACAGTCCATTAAGGTGCAATGCGTGCTAGTTCTTCTGTGGTTCAGAGAACGTCCTATAAATTACAGCTTAATTTATTTTACCCCAGAAGTAACTATTATTTACTTCTAGCAAAATAGCCGACGTTTCTCGGGATGTGTTCATATCCAATCCTGGAGGAAGAGGAAAAAGATCAATATTATATACACCACAGTATTTATTTTTGTTACAGTAGGTTCAAATTTTGATAAAATACAATAATTATCTTTCATTTTATTCTACAGTTCATTGTTATTATTTTAAAAAAATTATCTTACGCACTGCTCCTGGCCTCTAGCGAATCTCTTAGGTACCAATTCTGCTGCAACGACCTCGGCCGGAATGTAATAGGAACCAGTTCTGCCGGATAGCTACTGGCCTCTGACAGAATACATGAGGAACCAATCAGCTTACAGCGAGAGGCGAATAATAATGATTGTGATGTATCTACTAACATATTATTTAAATTATTTATTATTCCCATTTATATTGTATTAATCTTTATCGAACTTTGGAAAAAATACTGCGACAATCCTGAAGAAGAGCCCGTAAACATTTCGTAACTATTCATAAACTACATTTTGTGGTATGGATGTTGCGTACACGTCGTTGATTTTACTTTTTTTTTTAGTATAGATTAGATAGATTATACAGACACAGTATTTCCTTTCAATTGATGCATGTGCTAAATAAATCTCCGGGCAAAGACGGGCACTTCAACTAATTCGTATCTGAATGACAATTCCCTTCCCGTAGCTTACGTCCGCATTTCGATGCACCCTCTACTATAGACAGATTACTGTGAGAGGGGACCACTTTGACAACCACTGCTTGGCCACTGCTCGCAACATAACTCCATGGGCTGATTTTGTCAGCGCATACGTTTATAGTTCGCTCATTTGTAAATGGCTTCATCACTATCTCTATAGCAATATCATCTACTTGCGTGTCGGGTTTATTTGTTTCCCGAGCTGTCAAAGTGGTCCCTTCTTAGAGTAACTCCTCCATAACACTGTTGCCCCCCGGCAGCGCCCCTGGGTTGGTTAGTTAGTGGTTCCGGGCGCGTCAACGGCTTAGGTCTTTAGTCCCGTAAGCGTAGTGCATGTTTTTCCCTCGGGAGATGGAGGTGATTTTCCCCCGCTGGATGGCGAGATCCGGCGCCGACCTACCGCCAGCTAGCGGGGTTTCCCCCTAACCAGAACTTTTCTACCAGCGGGGCACCGCCCCAGCGCGGACAAGCTCTAAGCTCCCGACCGGTATCCCGGAATATGTGGTCGTGTAGTGCATGTTAGTGTAAGTGTGTGTGTAAGGGGAGAGGATAGGACAAGGAAGAGGAAAACAGATCGCGCGCGGTCCGTGGCCCGTTTGGTAGGGTACTGCTCCGGCATTCGCCTGGTGTTGATCGGAGAAACCACGGAAAACTACCGATCAGAGCAGCCGGCCGCTAGAATTCTCCTCCAGACAGCAACTGAATTCGACCTAGCTGAAAAGCTAGCGTCAAAAATCCTGCCGCCTTCAGGACTCGAACCAAGGACCTCCCGGTCAGAGACGCCTCTGGGGAGAGCGTGGGGCTTATGAAGAGGCCCAAGGGCGAAGAAGCCGTTGGCCTTATCCACGGCCGTAGCGCCGCCGTTTCCTTCCCCACACGGAGCCCATCGATCGTCTCTGTCCTCCGTGCGGTCCTCGCCGATAAGGCACGCGGTAAGCACGGCCCCTCGGCGCCCGAGAGCGCGCCGACTAGGAATGGCCAATATATATATATATATATATATATATATATATATATATATATATAAAATTAAAAAAATAATAATAAAAAAAACGATATTTTTTAGCAGAAACACCTATATTATAACATCGATGTTTATCTTTCGATCTTTTCTCCTGATTGATGTATTTGTCCAAGCACATTGATGTTTAAAAAATCTCATAATGTAAATAAAATTCCCAATATTTATTTTGTTTGTGGATTGCTCGCAATCAACAGCCATTGACAACTGTCACTATTGTCGATCCCCAGACGGCACGAAACCGTTTCTTATTTGCCGTGTTTTCTCCAGCTGTTGCCTTCTTTTATTATACGTCAAGCGTGCCAAAACGCGCCCGCACGAGCTACTTGCCCGCCTGGGATACCCGGCGCTCCTACGATCACGGGCAACTTCCCCCGACTCCACTTCTGTTAGTATTTCATGCTTATTTTCTTTTTAACTTCTGCCTTTTAAAAACATTTTGTCAAGGAGCAGGCGAAAGATTGAATGGCCAATTCTTTCCTCGTTTTGGTTTAGTGTCATGTTTTATTAAATTATTCAGTTATTAGTTCTGTACAGCAATAACGCGAAGTACATTAACAAGTATATAAGTTAACAATTCTCGCTTTCGAACGGATAGGTCTTTGAACAGACATATTTTGTAAAAAATAATATATCACATAATTTTTTAGAATTAGTTATTTTAAGAAGGTCAATATTTATAATGATTAACATCAATACACGAGCGCTGAGTTTTGTGGATTGGTGTTAATCGTCAAGAATATTGACCTTAATAATTAAGTGGACTAAATGATGCAATATTTCTATCCAGAGGGTCACAATGACTACACTGCATAAAAATAATCTAGACGAAGGAAGTTAATGCAATTATTGCGCTCTTAACACGTTAACCAAATCAAGATACCAACGATTCAAAATTTTTAATTTTACTCTCAATGGACAGTATTGAACTTTCATTGATACACTTTAATGTATTAGTACATTTTTGTATTTGATGTTAATTTTAATGTATTAGTACATTTTAATGGATAATTTCTTTGGTTTAGTAGAGAAAATGGGAATTAATATAGTTAAATTTGGCTCAATAACTATCAACTGACTTCTAAAGAGTGTAATGGGCCAGGTATTCAGTGATACACTGCCACTCCGGAGCGATTTCTGCAACCCTGTTTTTAAATCTCGAGACCATTACACGGAACCCAGTGCCGGCGAATTCTAGTAACCTAGTTACCTTGCCCGCGAGCTTGACGTGCTTCTCGTGATGCAAAAACTCCTTATTCACAATGATACGTAAACGTAACAGTTACGTAAACGCAAAAGGTTTATGTCATATCACTGAATGCAACTATTTACGCCAATGAACAGAACTTAATCGTGATCATCAACATACGATGTAACAGTGAGAGTTCTCAAGCTCAAAGCTCTCACGTTCACATTATAATCTGAGAACATCGTTGCAACATTGAACAACGTGTACCGTAACAACATCCAAAGAATTCCAGTGTTTTCGTTTGACAAAAACTAATGAATTTGTAAGAGCACACATTACCAATCACAATTGCTTACTAAACGCTCCATAGAATCATTTGTGGTGCTCGTAATGTACATATAATTATCATCCAAGAATGATCGCGTCCATACTTAATGCCGTTCGATTGTATATAGTAAGATTATTTATTGTACGGATATCGATGAATAGCGGTGTCTGGGATCATGGTATATGGCATATCCATGTTTATGTTATGGTATATATGTTAACATGTTCATTGTGAATGGCCCTTTATTCCTGTTGAGAGAGCACGAGCTAAGACCAAAGGAGTTCGCCCAACTCGGACGCGACGCCGCGGCGGGCGAGGCGCAGAATCCCCAACTCGAGTCCCTCGCGAGTTCGCGGACCTGACACTGACACGCGCGCAAGTTCGCTGCCGGCAACTGCTGCAGGCGGCTGGCCAATCGTGCGAAGATTCTTAAAGCAAAGCCTGCGGCGAAGAAGAGCAAGTCCTTATCTCACGCGAAGGGTAAGTTTTCAGAAAAAAATAACAACAAACAACTACGAACTACAAAAGCTGCTATTAATGAGGTCGTTTCAGGCCAATGTCAGATTATACTGACGTATCCTAAACCAGTTAGCGTCGTCGAAGACGAAGTGACAGGGGGAGTGGCGAGATCCGGCACGAACCTACACATCGGCGGAGTTTGCCTCATCCAGGTATCTCTCACAAGCCTGAACAAGTTCTAACTTCCCGACTGATCTCCCGATGCATGTGGTAATGCATTGCATGTACGTGTGTGTGTGTGTGTGTGTGTGAGAGACAGAGGGTAGGTGAGAATAGGAAGAGGAAGGAAAGATCGTGGTCGTGGCCCGTTTATTAGGGCACTACGCATGCATTCACCTGGTGTTGATAGGAGAAACCACGAAAAACTACAAAGAAACTCATAGCAGCCGGTCGCTAGAATTCTCCTCCAGACAGCGGCTGAATTCGTAGCAAGTGCCGAAACCCCTGCCATCATCAGAACTCGAACCCTGGGTCCTCCCGGTCAGAGGCTCTGCAATGCAGCCAGTGGCTGTATTCGGCCTAGCTAGTATCTACTAGTATCGAGAATCCGCACCCTTCGGGACTCGTATCCTAGCACTTCCCAGTGAGAAACTCCACAGCGGCAACGATTGACACTGGACTACCTCAGCCGGTAAGTATCCTCCTTTCCACAAGGCACTGCCCGCCTTTAGGCTCGCCACGTCCGGCCCGCGCTAAAAACGAAAACGATAACGCAGCGAAACTCCTCACATCACAGTGGCCCCGCCCCCTTCCGCGAACGACCTTTCCGCGGAACCAAAAGACTTCCACGGGGGCGCCCGCCCTCCTGCCTTTTGACGCCGCGTCCCGTCTCGCGGGCGACGGCGAACAAACAGGAGGGCGCGAGTGAAAGGCCCGGTCCGCGCCCGGGGCGGTGGCTGTCGCCCGCATGGCGGGAGGGTGCGACAAGGCCCGCATCGCCCGGGCGACAATCGGCCCGCCCCAAAACGGCGCGGCGCTGCGGCGGGGCGCTGCGGTGCGCGAGGGTTGAAAGCAAACGCGGTTGCCCCTCCCTCCCCCAGCCCCGCCGCCGCATTCCTCGGGCACTCGCCCGACGCCCTCTTCCTCTTCCTCCTCCTCCCCGAGTATCTGCCGCTCATTCAAGCGCTGCTGTTTGGTTTCGTAAGGTTTCAGGCCAACTCTCTAACCTTTCTAGCTCAGTGCCACGTAGAAGTGGATAAATATTTTATTGTATTACCTAATAATAGTCGGAGTGAATGGTACTTCAAATAAAATGCAACTGCTGAATTAACAGTAGGATCTGCAACTCTGGCACAATTTGAATGCAACCAATTTTGAGTTATGCCCCTTATTCACAACATTTTATATTAATTATTATTAACAGAACTATACATAAGCTCTCATGTAATGCTTCCTTCATAATTCATGAACAATGAAGGGTAGCCTGAATTTCATCCTCTCACGTAAATTTTAAACGTCTATCTCAAAAGTTTATTTTATCTGGTTGTGACAATATTGTAGCCCCTAATCGATACAATATGTGAATTGCCGGCCTGGATAACCGAGGTCGCTAAGACTGTAGGGCCGTAGTTGCCTCGGCTCGAAAGGTCGCACCGGTAGCGGTAGCTCAGTGCATCAACTGATGTCACTGCAGCGCCTCTAACCGGGAGGTCCTAGGTTCCCACTCCCCACGGCGGCAGGATTTTCGACACTAGCTCTTCAGCTAGGTCGAATTCAGCTGCTGTCTGGAGGAGAATTCTAGCGGCCGGCTCTGAACGGTAGTTTTCCGTGGTTTCTCCAATCAACACCAGGCGAATGCCGGAGCAGTACCCTACCGAACGGACCGCGCGCGATCTCTCCTTCCTCTTCCTTGTCCTATCCTCTCCTCTTACTCACACACACTTACACTAGCATGCACTACACTACCACATATCCCGGGAGGCCGGTCGGGAGCTTAGAGCTTGTCCCGGCTGGGGCGGTGCCCCGCTGGTGGGAGAGTCCTGGTTAGGGGGTAACCCCACTAGCCGACGGTAGGTCGGCGCCGGATCTCGCCATCCAGCGGGGGAAGATCACCGCCATCTCACGAGAAAAAGCATGCACTACACTAACGGGTCTAATGACCATTGCAGTTGACGCGCCCGGAAACATGAATAAATCAATCAATCAATCGAAAGGTCGCGGTTCCAATCCAGCCTCAGGCATTGATTTTGTGTGTATCCTTACGTGTAGTGGTTCCACTACAGTTACCCAAATTACCCAAACAATCAAATTGGTCGCTACATGAACCAAGTTAAAAAGCTACATTAAAAAATGTAACTTACTATGCGAGTGAAATGTGGAATTCTGTTTTAGTTTATAGCGTTGATAATGAAGCAAAATATAATTTTTCTGTTAATGGGGGGTTAATTTCAGTTGTCTCTCTAGTGTAAGAAAGTACCAACAATAAGAAAATAATAAAAATTCGTTTGATGTTTTATTTACGAATTATTTACGCATTGAAACATAGTTTCTTAATGTAATGTGTACAATGAGTTTTTGCAATAGATACATTAATAATAAAACAAATTCATTTAATCTCTAATAATGCCCATCACTTACAAAATCTTTCAAGTCGCCCATTTACTGAAAATAGTTGTATCTGGGACCTGTAAAATACAAAAATCCTTCAAATACCTTTCCGGAAATAAACGCAGCCAAGAGACATTAAGTACCTGGATTGATTGATTTTTTCGTGTTTCCGGGCGCGTCAACTGCTTCGGTCTTTAGTCCCGTTAGTGTAGTGCATGTTTCTTTCTCGTGAGATGGCGGTGATCTTCCCCCGCTGGATGGCGAGATCCGGCGCCGACCTACCGTCGGCTAGTGGGCTTTCCCCCTAACCAGGACTCTCCCACCAACGGGGCACCGCCCCAGTCAGGACCAGCTCTAAGCTCCCGACCGGTCTCCCAGAATATGTGGTAGTGTAATGCATGTTAGTGTAAGTGTGTGTGTAATGGGAGAGGATAGGACAAGAAATAGGGAGGACAGATCCGCGCGGTTAGGGTACTGCTCCGGCATTCGCCTTGTGTTGATCGGAGAAACCACGGAAAACTACCGATCAGAGCAGCCGGCCGCTAGAATTCTCCTCCAGACAGCGACTGAATTCGACCTAGCTGAACAGCTAGTGTCGAAAATCCTGCCGCCGTCAGGACTCGAACCTAGGACCTCCCGGTTAGAGGCGCTGCAGTGACATCAGTTGATGCACTGAGCTACCGCTCCCGGTCGTTAAGTACCTGGAGCTTATTGCACAACTGTGCGCATGTTGATAGTGGCGCTCTAAAGTTTAGAGTCTAAACGAACAGCTTTTACTACCTGCGCCTTCCCCGTGTGGTGTGCAGGCGGTTCACTGACAGCGCCCTGGTGGTTGGACGAACCGCAGAGTGCATTATCGGAGTTTCACAAGGCGCAACCAGAACGAGAAACAGACTTTCACTTCAACGGTAGTGTTGGTGTTGCCACTCCGCTGGATCATTGTGGAGCAACAGGTCCAAATGCACTCGATTATTTCACTCACGAGATGTCCATCAATGAAATGGAAGAGTGACATCTGCCTCGTCCAATCAGATTCATTTTACCCGAGCAATTTTATCGTTTTCGGTTTATCGCCGCGACGTGCACTTGTTTCCAGTGCAATATGGCCGGGCAAATTCCAAACGAACACAACCTACGAAGGTGTCCTGCGCTATTTAATAGATTTATGACTTATTCGTGAAATAGTCTAACCGAATATCACTCGTGATTTGAAACTTCTCCGATAAGTCCGCTCGTCTTTTTGTGATTCGCGAACTTTATCGATAAGTTTTAAACTACTAATGAAGTTACTTATCATATAGAGCCTAGTCGTAGGTATGCTTTGCCAAAAACATTGGAGGCAACTATTATTTCTGAGCTCCCATTTCCATAATTTCTTTTCATTGACCCTTTACATTTTACTAGCAAATAAATAAAGTGTAGTGCAAGTAAATTAAATTACAATTTAAATTATTTTACATTGAATCATTTATTGGGTTGCCACTTGGCCTTCCTCAAATGTAGAACAGTCGGGTCAACTCAAATTGTCAGGTTAAAAAGGTGGAAATCAAAGATTGAGCATATTTACGAAAATAACATGTTTACGGCTACGGGGCATAAATAAAGGAGGTATCTTCTTTCCTCTATGTGCGGAGTCCTTTTTAAAATGTTCAGGATAGGGAGTCCACGGTTCCCCCGCCCCTGAAATAGAGAATAACGCCTTCCTGCACTAACAAGTTATTTCTGAGTTAATAGGTTATGAATCACTTTTGAATACATCTTCCCCCTCTTTCACTTCAATTTCTTCCACCTTTTTTATCTCAATTCCTTCCCCTCTTCCATCATAATTTCATTCCTATCTTCCATCTCAATACTCCCACTTTCACCTCAATTTCTTCCCCCTCTTTGATCTCAATTTCTTCTCCCCTCTTTACCTCAAAATCTTCTATCTCCTTCCATCTCCTGTTCTCCCCCCCCTTCCTTCTCTATTTCCTCCTCCCAAACCCCCCTTCCCAGTGAAACAGTGCTGTGGCCATAGACTGAAGAGGTATATCTTAGATAGACTGACTCTTCCACCTTAGATAGACCCTTCCACCTCCTATTCTTTCTCTCCTTCCTTTTATTTCCTCCACCCAAACCCCCTTCTCTGCGAAACAGTGCCGTGGACTAAAGAGGTATATCTTAGACTGACTCGTCCACCTTAGATAGACCCTTCCACCTCCTGTTCTTTCTCCCCTGCCTTCTCCCAAACCCCCTTCTCTGTGAAACAGTGCTGTGCACATAGACTAAATACGTCTTTAGTATATGCTGTGGGCGTGGCGCAGGGCCAGGTAGGCGCGTGCGCACCTTTCCAAATCCTGTTTCGCCGGCGCACGGGCTCCCGCGGGCCGCTTGCCTTCGCTTCCCTTTCCGTCCGGCGGAGGCGCAAACAACCCACGTCAGCGCTGGCTCAGCGGATTTCTCTGCGCCGCCCCGCCCCGCCCCGCGCTCATCAACCCGCTCCCTGAGTCATCCCGGGAGGAGCGAGTTCCGCTGCGGCCAAAGCAGCAGCTGCAGCAGCCGTGCGATTCTTCCGCCGCGCCGCGCCGCGCCGCGCCGACCTGACCTCGGAAGCGTTCGCGTTAAGGCCCATTCACAATGCAATCACAAACATAAGCATAACACATAGACATAGACATTAACACAAGCGAAGAGTTGGCGTGTTCACAATGTCGAACATAAACATAGGCAAAATAAGAGTTTCTATTGGCTATGAGACGCAGCACACGAATCGACACGAATAGTTCGCCTATCGACTTCGATACTCGATTTTGAGTTAACGAACTGTGATTGGCTCATTCCTTATGTCTGACATAAGCATAGCACAGAAGCTTGAAGCTTGCAAGCTCTTAAGTTAACGTCTTACGTGTTATGCTTATGCGAACGCATTGTGAATGAGTCCACTTGTAGACGTAGTCCTAACTTTTATGTTAACGCCATGCTTATGCTTATGTTTGCATTGTGAATGGGCCTTTATGCTCGTGGCTAGATTAGCCGGGCGCCTCCGGCCAGGATCTTCATGCATTACAAAAAATGTGCTCGGCAGGCTCATAATGAAAAATGTTAAACATACACATGCAGATGTACACATGCACAAAGTTCAGACAAGAATTCAGAAAACGGACGTTGGGAAATATTCATTCGCGAATCGAACTATTAAGACGGCTCCACACATTCGGCATTCGCCGAGCAGCGAGCGAGGGCTCGCCCAATCCCAAGCAGCTGACGTGTTCGGCGAATGATCGCTCACTTTGAAGTGTCCAAAAGACCGACACGCGGTGGCCAGGGCGAACACCGAATGTTCGTCACTCGGCAAATAGCAAGCAACTCATCCACACTACTCGGGATTCGGCGAGCGGTTGCTCGCTGTTCGCCGATTAACGAATGTGTGGAGCCACCTTTAGAGACTGAAACGGTTTCCCTGTGATAATCTTTGATTCCTTTACTCAAATCCTGAGCAAAATTCAAAATAAATTAGATTCGTAGATGTTGGTAAGTGTATTATATCTTTAATATTATTAAATAACTAGTCCATGTAAAGTATGTTGTAAAATCACTATTATTATTATAATTATTATATTATTATTATTAATAAGTATATACAGTGGCGTGTAGTACAGTGTTGTGAAGTTGAGAGAAACGAGTGTGTAAGAAACAATTTAAAACTCAGTGATCAGCAGTGTGGTGAAGTGTGGTGAGGTGGAGGTGCTATGACACCTTCCGCGGTGAAATGTTCCATGTTAATTTGTAAAGTTTGTAAATTTTGTAAAATTTTGTATACTTGTTAAGTTCTGTAATGTTAAGTTAGTGTATTCTGCCACCAAGTTCTCATACTTATTTGCAGAATTAGTAACAAATCTAATCTAATCTAATAATAAAAGGAGATCCTCTAAAAAGAAACGAACTCGACAGGTCGGAAAACAAATGAACATCATGCAGGGCGATGCCATGGTAAGCGAACGTACTGAGAAAAAAGAGTATGGACATAATCTGCAATTGATGGCAGCAGTGGCCAAACAGCAACTGTCACCGCGGCCCCTTCTTACAGTAATCCCCAGTGGCGGCTCGGGCTTAGGTTTCACAACCCCCAGAAAATGAAAAAAAATCTCATATCTTAGGAATATACAATTTCCTTTTAAAGACATTCAATTTTTAAGATAGTGCAGCAATATCGATGTACATGAAATCATTTTGAAAGCAAAGAGCGTCCAACTGGCGCTCTCTCCGGTGTCTGGCGCCTTGCTAGGAATTGCACCACGCTCTTGGCTCTTTGCTGTATGAATGGGTTTACAGAATTTACTCTTTGGCCCTTCGATTTAATACAGGGAACATATGGCCTTTTGGTTGGGCAACCAGTTAATGGCGCTGTCTAGCGCTGCTCGGCAACGCAGGGAATCTCGGTGGAATATTCTGTCATCGTTTGACTCATTGCAACGCAGTTTTATGATCTTCGCTTGTTATTGAGAGTACACAATTTCAGTCAAATATTGGCGATATTCAATGCATTTTTTATGATATTTGGAGAATTTATTTTCATTTGATATTAGGTTTGTTGATTGAAAACGTACATTTGATGAGTTCTTTGTGTAAAGGTGACCGTTCTGGATAGAAGTCCCTTATAGTGTCTTGCGGAAGCCAGTGAGGCTGCATCTGACCAGCGGTTTACGAACGTTCTTGTGTTTACCAATGTATGTCGAAGATCTCTCATTATTGCCAAATATAGCATGGCAGTGAAGTTTTCGAAATAAAATAATTTTATTTGTGTGAAACGTGTCGAAGTAATAGTGCTTGTTGCAATGTGCTGGAGTCGAACTTAAGTGCCCAGCGGAAATCAAAGCCAGATCCACGTACGCGGGAGGTGTATATACCTTACGCGGACGTCGCAAAAAAATATGTAAGTAGCGTTTCAATATAGACTTTTATTTTACTTAGTTTAAATTGATTTTATTTTCTTACATTTTATTACATATTCGTATTTTGAATTTTGGAAATTACATTTCCGTCATTCGATGGAGATGCAACCTGCAGTCTCTTGGGGCACCAGCGCCAATGGTAATCCCTCCATACCGGGCTCGTCCTTGCTGAACCGGAAGATATCTTTATCTTTTCTTTTTACTAATATTATACAAAGATTAGTGTGTAAAACACAGTATATTTTCATATGAACTGTACTGATGCATTTTAAATATGCTTAAAATTAACTTATCATAATCTTGCTTACTCCTAGAGTGGTAGAACTATCTTTTTATCATAACTCTACTTAGGATCGAGATCTGAAAATTTGTTTAGGAAAGTGTGAAACCGGAATTCGTTCTTGATAAAAGTTGTGTGTATTGGAGTTTGGCAAGGTTTTAGAGGGGGTTAGACTGGGTATATTTGGGAGGTTTTAAAAGAAGTGGAGGATAAAAATATACAGTTCTAACAGATAATGGTTCTAACTGGAATTTCTTGTGAAGTTACGCATTGGAGAAATGCCATGGAGAGTTCGTGACGGTGCAAAGGAACTGATTATGAGCTACTTTTTTTGGTATTCGATTTGGCAGCGCTTGTCCTTACAGGGCATATAACAGAAGTGATCGTATTATGGTTTTGTAAGGTACTAAAGCGATATTGAATGGAGATTTTGCCGAGGAAAATGTCTAAACGCACAGGGCTTAAACACGGACAGACGCCGGTTACCCTATTACTACACTACGTAAGTTAAAAAGCATAGATTTACATTTTGAATACTAACATAGATAATAGCTATTCACTTCTCTGATTAATTACAAAAAGTAATTCATCCTAGTTTCACGGTAACAGCACATTATATCTCTGACAAGGGAGTATATGAAATTACGTATTCCATGAACACACGCGCACCCACACAGCGTTCTTGTCACATAAATTCAATGAAAATATATAGCTTCACCTACTACTGTTTTGGACTGCATTAACTGCATTACTCACTCAAAACTCCATTGGTAGAGCACTGCAATGGGACTCACCTGTAATGAAAATAAAATCGATTAGTTCGATATACCATTACACAAATAATAGAGCTATGATATACCAAGGAACTCATATAAAATGAATAAACGACTATAAAGGCACATGGAAGTAAGTAAATTCACAAATATACACCTTACTTTTCAATAATACTTCTTTACATTACAATGTCGGATATTGGATTAAGATACGAGTTCGGAATTTGGAAACTAATATTGCGACCAGACCACGCGATTGGATATGGTACTACTTTGGTTTATTTCATTAAATGTCGCTTTTCACGTGAAAATACAGACATCAAAAATATTGACGACAAACAACAACAACAACAAAGGAATGTTGATAATAGAATGCATAGTACTGAAACTGTAAACATATTGTAATTGTTTACATTATTCTACAGTTTGCTAGCAATGTGTGGGAGTAGGTTGCGAGAAGTTGTGTCAACATTAGCAGCAGACAATGGAAGGTAGCTAACGTTCTACTCTAAATATAAATATTGATGTGTAAATTGCAGTTTTATTTCCAAAAATATATTGTTGAAATTCGTACGTTGGTATAATAAATTGGTAAGCTGGTTTCAAGCTTTCAACTTCTTAATTTGGTGTGAGATTTCATTACGCTTTTCTGCAGAAGTCATCTCCCAAAATGCGATCTATAACAAGAGTAGTGAAAGGTGACATAGTATGAAATAAATTGAACTCGTCACTTTCCACGGTTCGAGATCGCCTGTGAGTCATTGCTGCCTCGTCGCATTAATATATCTGCCAGGGAAGACCTTTTAACAGACACCCCCTCCACTATCTCTCCACACCCGCCGTCTCCACTCGTTATGTTCCGTCTCGTCTCGGGCAGTTTCTTTTTGTCGTATCTTCTGTTTAGTCCCATTCCGCCCCGCCCCGTTTTTTTTAACGTTCTGCGACCTCTCACCATGTCTTTTCTCGTTCCTTTTTATCCCGTTCCATTCGCTCTCGTCTCATTTCGTCACAACCATAGAGGTTTCCTATCGTCTCGAATCAGTCACAACCGTTTACGTCTTGTCACGTTTGTTTCCATCACGACGTATTCGAATCCGACCCGTTGCATCACGACCCATTCAGTATCGTCTTATTCGATTTTGTCTTGTCCCAATTCATTTTGTCGCATTTATTGACGTTTCGTACTGTCCTCCTCGGCACATTCAGTCTTTCGTCCCGTTGCAAAACGACCATTTCTTCTCGTTTCGGCCTGAATCTTAACCAATTCGATCTCATCACGTCCCATATCGTGTCGCATTGTCCAGTTCTATCGCGTCCCATTCCGTCGCCTTATATTGTTCTATCATTTCCCATTCCTTCTCGCCTTATCCCGTTCTATTTCTTTCCATTCCGCCTCACCTTACCTCGTATCATCACTTCCATTCCGTCTAACCTTGTTCCGTTCCATCACTTCCATTCCATTTCATTTTGTCCCTTTCCATTGCGACCCATGAGGTGTCGGCCACCTCCCGAACCGAACATCCCAATCGGTTTCGTCGTCTCGTCCCTTTACATCCTGTCCCATTCGGTTTCGTCTCATCCTGTCCCACTCGGTTTCGTCTCGTCCCGTTCCGTTCCATCCCGTCCCGTCCCATTCGGTTTCGTCTCGTCCCGTTCCGATCCATCCTGTGCCATTCGGTTTCGTATCGTCCTGTTCCATCCTGTCTCGTCCCGTTCCATCCTATCCCATTCAGTTTCGTCTCGTCCCGTTCCATCCTATCCCATTCAGTTTCGTCTCGTCCCGTTCCATCCTTTCTCATTCGGTCTCGTTCAGATCCACCACGTCCCATTCGATCTCGTCTCGTTCCATCCTTTTCCATTCGGTCTCATCCATCACGTCCCATTCTCCTCGTCTCGTCCTCCGTCGCATCCTGCCCCGCTCCCGCGACCGCAATTCCACAGCGGCTCCCCAGAGCGCGCGCAGAGGCACCGCCGCCGCCCACGCTCCTTCCTCGCCCCCTCTGCCCCTCCGCACGGGCCGGAAATTACCACCCGCCGCCGCCGCCATCGACAACTTCGCACGTGCGGCGCACGTGGCCGGCGGAGAGGAGAGGAGAGGGAAGGGGAAAGGGGAAGGGGAAGGGGCGATGTCGAGTCGCGTCGCGTCGTGCCGTTCCGCCTAACGAACGTTTAACGACACGCGTGCGCACGGTAGCCGCCTGAGGCCAACCCCCACCACCGCAGCGGCGGACGCGGAGAGACATGCCCGGTGGAGGTTTTTTTACCCAGACGCTTCCTGTTCGAGCCCCGACGGTGGCGGATTTTCGATACTAGGTACGAATTCGGCCGCTCCTGGTAGGGCATCACTTGAATCGTTCATTTCAGAAACCCCTCAAACGCCAAAATCTAAAAGGAACCCGTTAACAGTGAAATACTGTTGCATGAAAATAGCCACATCGTTTAGTGAATATTTATATGAAAAATATGCACTTATCAACTGTTTTGATATTAAAAAATATTTTGAAATCAGAAAAACTATGACACTTTTTCTCCATTTTCTCGAAATGACGAATTTGACGAATTTCTGAAATAAACGATTCAATTGATGGCGCTGCAGTGCCTCTGACCGCGAGGGTCTAGTCTTCGAGTCCTGACGGTGGCAGGATTTTCAACACCGGTTAGATAGCTCGGGTGAATTCAGCCGGTGTCTGGAGGGGAATTCTATCGGCCGGTTGCTCTGATCGGAAGGTTTTCGAGATTTTGTCGATGAACATCCGGCGAATGCCGGAGAGATACATTAACAAACGGGCCACGGACCGCGCGTGAATTTTCCTTGTCTAATCCTCACCCTTATGTGCGCACACACTTACATGTACTACACTACCACACACGAAAGGAGACTAGTCGGAAGTTTAGAGCTGTTCCGGCTGGGGTAGTGTCCCATATACCTGGCTGGTTGGATACCTGGTTGATGAGTTGTTTGATTGGTGTGGGCACGTCAACTGCTAAGATCATTTGTGCCGTATAAGTAGTGATGTTCCATCGCTGGATGAGATCCTGCGGTGACTTACTCATCGGCCTGTCAGGTTTTCCTCAACCAGATATCTCCGCCACCGGGGCACCGCCCCAACCGGGACAAGCTCTAACCTCCCGGTACGTGTGGTAGAGTAGTGTATGCAAGTGAAAGTGTGTATAAGCAATGGGTGAAGATAGGACAAGGAAGAGGAAGGAACGATCGCCCGTGGTTCATAGCCCAGGTGTTCATCCCAGAAACTACTGAAAATTATCGATCAGAGCAGCCGGCCGCTAGAATATTTCTTCAGACAGCGACTGAATTCGGCCTAGCTCTCCAGGTAGTGTCGAAAATCTTGCTACCGTCGGGGCTCGAACCCTAGGACCTCCCGGTCAGAGGCATTGCAATGACAGCAGTTGATGTCCTGAGTCACGAAGCCTTGAGAATTCCCAACTTCATACGTCATACACTATCATTTCCGGTCCGTTTTATCACGCCCCCAAACACAAGCGGAGTGCGAAAGCCACTTTTTGCTCTTTTTTTCCGCAAGCGAATCGCGAGTTATCAGTGCACACACGGTTGCTCTACATACGCAGGATGAAATGAAATGTTTGCATGACGTTGCTCTTCATCGCAAAAAAGCACCCTACAAACGTCGTATGTTGTGGCAAAATGATGAAAAGCGAGGCCGAAACCTCAGATTACCTAGAATTCATTTGCAACTCTAGTACCAGAGTTATGGAGATCGGTGATTACGTCTTGTTAAACTGACAAAATCAACATGACCGTTTAAGATTTTGAACGAAACTACAAAATAAGTCTTCATAACTGGAGGTGATGGTTAGATGTGAAATTTATACATACACTACTATTTGCACGCCGAAAATTCGGAATAAAATATTTTCTTTCGTACAAACCGTCGAACCCGAATAGAATACCTTGTTGATTTCCAAATGCAAATTCCGGGTTCACGTTCTTAAAAATCATGAAATTCAATCCAGAGCGAAAGTTGGTTGTACTTGAAAGAGAATTAGGTCTAAGCGATAATTAAATTAAAGTCAATGTAGATATCAATCCAAATCCAATCTACATCTCATTGTATTTGAAGTGAGATGGGAAAATCTCCATTAGATTACCGTGGCATTTCATTACTTCCCTCCAAACCGAACGTCTATTACCCAAAAATTCGAAAAAAATTATTTTCACTACCTTCTAAATACGCTATATGTCCGCTTATTTTCTTATCAGACACTATAAGTGCACTGACCGAGTACGCCAAAATCACTTTGCTCCAGCTATGTTTACACATGAAGTACACTTTCGTTCATAATTTTGTTCTTTCACAGCTATTCCTTGGCGGCGGCGATGGTGTAACGGTTAGGGTATTTGGCTGTTATACCCAAGTTTCAGGTTCAAACCCGATCAAAGCCGTGGATGTTAAAGGGCGAAAAAATCCTTCGAACGTCTTCCATCGGAGGGGAAGTAAAGCCGGCTGTCCCATATTAGTAGATTTACTGCATGTAAAAGATCAAGCCTAAATGAAGACTATGAGCCAAATTCAAATTGCCTGTTTCGTCGCCCAAGTAATACCTTCTTTCTCCTTAGTAGATGAAAGGAGCGTCACGAAATTTGTGTGGTCAGACGGAAGTGCAGGCCTCATGGTCTGAGTCTCGCCACGTAAAAATAAGGCATTCATTCATTCATTCCTCTTCCCAGACTGATTTTCGAGCTTTATCAAAACGATCATGCCTTTCTGGCATTCTTCTTATGTAGTAGAGAAAGTTGGATATTGCTACGACCAAAAACTGGGAGTTTTCGATACAAAAGTCCTTTTGTATGTCTCTATGGCTGAGAAACTGAATAGTTCTTGATTCTATATGTAGTAAACAGCTTGTAACTCTTTGTGTAGTCAGATGGTAGTTGTGTAGACGGATATTTTGGGGCCGCTTATTTCGTAGCATGAATCCCCAATTACATTTTCAAAATTATCTCAAAAATAGCACCACATTTTTTCTTTATTTCTTCCTCAGATAGAGCAAAGGACGTTTACAAAAATGGGGCAGGTCCTATTTCGATGAATTCTTTTGAAATTTTTAACATTATCAACATGACATGAATTCTTTTGAAATTTTGACATTTTCATTTAATATGTCAAAATGATAAAGTTAACATTTTTTGGTCTTCCTGCAACAACAACATTGAAGACAGATTATTTGGAAATAATATGTTTTCGAAAATAGATCTTTATAGAAGTTAATGTCCATTATTAGAAAAACTATTAGTAGTAAAAACTATTAGTTTTCGCGTAATTTTGCGAGAAATAAACAAACTTTTAGGAATAAGATTTTCTCAAAAAATAACTTCCTTTTTTTCTTTACAACATTTTGAATTGATAAAGCTAAATGCATCGAATAACACGTCAAATGGTACACAGTTATTTTTGAAGTTTGGACATATTTTTGAGGTTTTGATATTTGGTCAAAATAGTTGTACCAAAACGCCTGTCTAAAAATATTGACGAAAGAAACTTTCCCGAAATTTTGATTCAGAATTTTTGGCACGAATTCGTTGTGAGGTCACAATATGATGTGTACTGAACACTCCTGTTCACAAACATTGGCAATCGAATTTCCACAAAATGGATTTTATTTTTAGTCTTTCGGATTTGTTTTCATCATTTGGTCCCAATATGAAATGTAGCGAACATTCATTGACAATAACTGAGTCTTTACGAAGCAAAGGGAGCTAAGGGCCAATTTTTTTGGGGGGGGAGATTAAAAAATCTGTATGAATTCGTATTCCTGACATACAACCAGAGCCATCTCTAGGTAGATGTTACAACTACATACTTGGAAGGTGTTTGGAACTTCGCTCTTTTAACTGTGTATTGGCACCGATGTATATTATATTTATATGAAAAAACCTTAGTTTCGCTATATTGTGTACTTCACTCCTTTGGCTTTACAAGGCCTCAATTGGCCCCCAAAATAAAACTTTCCGTTTTGAAGTGTTGAACTCGTCTCGCCGATTGCTCGCAATACGGCAAGTACCGAACTCTCCTCTACAAACATTGATGATTGAAATTCCAACAAATTTTTAATATTGAGTTATTCGACCACTTCTTTCGCCATTTGGTGACACTGTGCGCCCGGCAGAAGTGCGCGATCAGCGCAAAGGCGGCGTCCGGCCGTTTGGCAGAGACGCAGAAGCAGGGGACCAAGAGCCCCATAATTCACGACGCTGAAGACACGTTCTGAAGCACTGATGCAAAATGGTAATTCATGCGCGACCATCTCCGTCTCACCACGCTCTTGACGTCTCATTTTTCACGAAATTTCAAAAGGAGCTTGGACCAGTCGTTTAGATTCGAGTCCCCCTATCAGTTACAACGAAATGCTGAGCAATGCACGGGCGGGCCATTTGCCCGGTGCGAGCTGTTGGGGAGAGAATTTTAATTGATTTTGGGAGTGTCAACTACTTAGGTCATTAGTCTTATAGTCATAAGTAGGGGGGCGGATTTTTAATATGTCTTTTTTTCTCTTTTCACTATAGAAATGTGCCGTTTAGTATAGAATTAATTTTATGTTATGGCAAAAGAAAGTCACCCATTTTTAAAGGTCATTATTTTGCATTTTTTGTCGATTTCCACTAATGTCATTTTTTACCTTTTTACGTCATTTTTAATGCAATTTTTTGCTGGTTTCATCAATTTAATGTCACTTTTAATGGTACTTGCTTCAAATAATATTTACGAGATGCAACAAATGTTCTTCTCAGAATTACTCAGTAGCCTCTTCGATTTATTTGCTCAGATATTGTTTTGGCAGCCATTGTGATGTTTTTCGTGTGATTTATTTCAGCGTTATTGCCGGTTTGGCCGATTTCGGGATAACTCGAAAGACAGAGAGTTCCTGGTAAAGAACAATCCAAACCGAAAGTTTTCAAGCGGAGTTCACTCGAACGAATGGAAGAAGCCTCGATTACTTCAGTAACGTATGCAACAGCTTGAGTTCTTCATCCGAACTGGTTAAAATAAGATTTTTTTACATCATTTTTCTTTGGTTTTAGTGCATTTTTAAAGCATTTTAAGAGCATTTTATTGATCATTTTGGGGGATTTTTAGGTCATCAAAATCCGCCTCCTAATCATAAGTGTGGTGAATGTTTTATCGCAAGGGATTCCTGCCATGACGGAACAGGAAATTCGATGCCGACGCAAATGTCGGTATTTGGAGTTTCCCTCGCCAGGTATCTCCGCCAGCGGGGCATTGCGTTAAGCACCCAGTCGGGACGAACTAAGCTCCCGACTGGCCACCCGACGGTTGAGTATGTGTGTTTTCGGGTTTGGTGGTATAACGGTTAGTATATCGGACTGTTTGCGGGTTCAAATCCGATCGACACCATGGAAATTTAAGGGCGAAAAAATCCTTCCTATGCCTTTCTTCAAAAGGGAAATAAAACCGGCTGTCCCATGTTGTAGATTTACTGTATGTAAAAGATCCTCAAACCTAAAAGAAGCCTCTAAGCTAAATTCAAATAGCCTGTTTTGCCGCCTCAGTAATCTCTTCCTTTCTCCGTTAGACGGTGAAAGAAGCATAGAGAAATTTACCTGGTCAGATGGTCACGTAGAATAAGGCATTAACTATAACTACTGTAAGAGGAGACGGGGAGACAAAGGAGAAGAAAAGATTAAGCGCGGTCCAAGGCCCATTGGGATAGGATAACGTTGGACATTCGCCTAGATCTTTGGGTAACCATAGAAAACTGAAAGAAATGGAAACTAAAGATACTGTTTGATTCACGCACTGTGATTCTACATGGGAGCCTGGTATCCATCCCGTGCGACTAAACCACACAACTTCAACCGTCGCTCGTCCTTGGAGTGACCCGCTAGTGAACTAAACCCGCTAGGGAACATTAAGCAGGCTGCGATCTAATACAATAGAAAGCTAACATCAACTTAAATATCTAAATTAAAAACTAGCAAGATATTGAGAGTAGCTGCATGTTTTGACATTCACGCGTCAACGAAACAAACAAATAGCTCGTAGCAGAGTTCAGAAGATGTGCTTTTATTCTCAATAGAATGCTGAAAAATATCGTTCCTAAACATCAGCTTGTGAAGGAACCCTATTTCACACACAAATATGTAACCTACGACCCGATTAATATTTTACGAAGCCCTAAGCATAATTAAAACCTGGGACCCTGAATAACATTGAAATAATGAATACACTCAACCAAAATGAACACGAAAGGAAAACTATACCCTTTGCAAATTAAACATGTTTGCATATTTGCCATCTAATGTAAGATTTTGTTTCAAAAATTATTCAGAGCCCTAAGCATAAGCTTACACAGCCTGCGTATGCACCCCTGTAAACAGCATACGGTATTATTAACGGAGAAAGTTAGAAATGGATAGATACTACGGGGGAGAGTTTATGTAATGTATTTTTCAGGCGAAGAACAGCAGTGGTTCATCACCAACACAAACACAACAAGAAACCCTGCTGCAGACGTCATCGAACGTCTCAAGAGGTCTGTGTGTGTGTGTGTGTGTGTGTGTGTGTGTGTGTGTTGACGTCTCCAGATGCAGACAGGCTGAAAGCTCGGGAAAGCGCATGCAATATGCAGAGAACCAGAAGGAAAGGGACGCGCCCAGGACGGGAAGAATATTGCCGAACACAAGCGAAGGAAACTTCGGTCTACGCTCGCCTTCGCAAATGTCTATTGGGAATTCATACGTTTCCCGAATTCTCTTTCATTTCGCAGCAGCGCGCTGCGCCTGATTGGACGAAGCGAAGCAGCACCTCCTATGCTCCTCTGAGCGCGCTCACGTTTGAGCAACAAACCGGCAACAGACGAGAGGTACAACGCACAAACAATTCCCTGTGCGAAGGCCTACACTCGGTATTAGAATGTAACATAGGTTGCTATTGTTCAAAATGGAATACTGAAATTGCAAAGACAAAAAACAAACTACGGCGCTGGAAGTCTTCGTATCAATTTTGGTTGGAAATTCATACAGAATCCAATCCTGAACCCTTTTTTCATATCGTCGCAGATTCGGTTTGATTTCGACGAACGGTCGATTTCATGACTAGAGGAATGTTTCTACTTAGTTCATAAATAATACAGAATATACACAGTTCTGTAAATAATAATAATAATAATAATAATAATAATAATAATAATAATAATAATAATAATAATAATACAATACTGTATATTTACCAAAGCAGCATAACTAAAGAAACGAGAGACAATTATGTAAAAACGTAGGGAAAAATAACGCGCATATATTTAATAATAAAATTGAACAAAATAAATAAAATAAAGTTCAATACCAAACACCACACTAACAAAGTTGAAAATCAATTCTTGCAGCGTAGAATAATGCGGGCATATGCACATAAACACACGTGCACGCGCGCGTGCAAGTGTGTGCAAAAATCGGAGAAATTGATACAAAAATCTTGTCAGTTCTGAAAAATGTCGTACCGTTATAAAGTTAAAGAAAAGAAAACAGTGACCTCTTTATCAATAAATGCATATGAAAAGCAAAAAGAAACTTCAAATTATTATACCTATATCCGGCCTATACTCTCCTTCACCGTTCTATCTGGTCTGTCACTTGCTATAGAAACAGAAAGAAACCCACACGAACAGAAAACCACGTCGCCACGTTCGCCAAGTATATTTCCCATTTGACGAACTAAGATTCCCAAAACATATCCTAACACACCTCCATAACTCTACATTAGCTCACATCCAAAAGTACATCAATAACCCACTTTTCCGCGAATTAACCTTACCCCACCCCTGTAACCTAAGAAAACAGCCCCGACACACTTGTAGAAACATCCACTTGATATCCTGCAACTCCATTTTCCCATAACCTAAGCCAGTGAGTATGACAAGTGACAGTGGCAAGACAAAACCGACCTACGCACTCAACAAAGACACAACTAAACTAAAAATGCCGAACGCCGAGAGCAGCTTTTCCTACTACATCCTCTTTCATCACTCCGCTCGTCTTCCAACATCACCAAAATTCTCCCTCCTCTCCTTCACCACCCATCATCAGGGAATCCCTAACACAGTAACCCAACTCCCTCCAGAAAATAACTCGTATTTCCATCACTCTTACCGGGAGAGGTGGCTCACTGCATCAACTGATGTCACTGCTATGCCTCTGACCGGGAGGTCCCAGATTCGAATCCTGGCAGTGGCAAGATTTTCGACACTAGCTTCTTAGCTAGGTCGAATTCGGTCGCTGTCTGGAGGAGGATTCTAGCGGCCGGCTGCTCCGATCGGTCGTTTTCCGTGCTTTCTCCGATCAACACCAGGCGAATGCCGGAGCAGTACCCTAACAAACGGGCCACGGACCGCGCGCGATCTATCCTTCCTCTTCCTTGTCCTATCCTCTCTCTCCACACACACACACACACACACACACACACACACACACTAACACAAATGCCGAGAGAGAGGTTGGGAGTTTCGAGCATGTCCCGACTGTGGTGGTGGCCAACTGGTGGGAGATACCTGGTTGAGGAAAACCCCGCTAGTCGACGGTAGGTCGGCGCCGGATATCGCCATCCAGCGGGGGCAGAACACAGCCACCTCCCGAGGAAAACACACACTACACTTACGGGACTAATGACCTCTGTAGTTGACGCGCTTGGAATCACTAACAACCAACCAATCCATCACTCATACACTTCTATCATCGTGCCTGTACGGGGGAGAGGAGTCGACAGCACTGCATAACGACAAAAGAAAAATAAACCATTATGAAGAGTCCCCTCACGGTGAGAGGCATGCAAGAAACAACACTTGGCAGTGGCAGTGGCAGTGGCAGTGGCAGTGGCAGTGGCAGGGGCAGTGGCAGGGGCAGTGGCAGGGGCAGTGGCAGTGGCAGTGGCCTCGGCCGTGGCGATACGATCGACACCGCTCTCATTTCCAAGTGAAACTCTGATTGTTGAAAAACGTCAGAGGCAAGTATTCACAGGATGCATTCATTTTACACCAATTTCTGATTATAGTAAAATTTTGCGGGAAAATATAATCAATTTGGTTCATTCGATGTGAACATTTTTACACTGACATACACATATATATTCGAGTGTATGTCTGGAATACAAAAGAAATTGCTATAACATTCGAAAATTAAAATATATTTCACAGACATGAACTGATGATTCAATTAAATAATTAAAAATTTAGTAAGCATTTAAAAACTAGCTCATTGATCAATCACATTTTCTTCCATGTTTTCGTAAGTTCTGTACTGAAGAAATGCATTTAAACAATATCCCCTTTCCAATCATTGCCTTAATTTATCGATCTTGAGCATATATCATGGATACACATATCTATCATGGAGGTTATTTAATGGATTCAATGAAGCATCATTTCTACAAACATCTCTTATCACAGTATCTGTTAATCAATGTTACCCTGGTTTTGAAATACATAAGAAACAGTGTTGCTACAACACACACGTGTACTTTCTTGTATTATTCGTAACGTTTGCAATTTTTGAAAATTCAGAGAGTTCAAGGAAAATTGCTCCCTAACACATTTTTATAAGCTTATTTCGATCTCTCCGAGAAAAATCTAAAGAAAAGACGGAGAGACACAGACATAGAAATTTTGCCTAATTCACGTTATCAGTATCAAGAATCCAGCAAACGTGGTTTCTGTCTACACAGAGTGCGCATTAGAAGAAGTTATTTCCTACATTTAGGGGCGAAAATTTTCCATTTTTGCGTTATCGGGAACCCACAATACGTTTTTGGTCACCAAATCGCCGTTTGTTACCACAGTATCACAATTCTTTCTCTATACTAGGGAAGTAGCATGCGAGAATGTAAAAACGAATTTTAAGTTTCGAATTCCCGAAATTCCTCAGATCTCCCGTTCCCGCAACGCCGAAATGAGAAATAACCACTGCGTCAGGCAGCGAACCGGACACGAAAGTCTACTGCAATAAAGAACTACCAATAAAAATCGATCGGGAATTTATGAGGCTCGCCGAATCCTTTTTCGTCTCGTCGTGCCCTCCCTTGATTGAAGACACCTGTGAGCCGACAACCCTTGTGAATACTTCAGTCCCACCGGCAAAGCGTAGCGTAGTCAGGATGGCTCCCTCAAATTCCAATGTAAAACAACAAAATTAAAAACAATGTTTCCGTCATTCAGCATCAAATATTTGATACTATCAACGACGAAGGTCATTAGCACCGTAAGTGAAGTCCATGCTTATCGCAGGAGGTGGCGGAGATGACCTACACGCCATCTATCAGGATTTTCCCCAACCAGGTATCTTCCACCAGCAGGCCACCACCCCAGACAGGACAAGCTCTAAGCTTTCGACCGGTCTACCGACATCTTTGGTAGTGTCATACTTGGAAGTGAAGTGGTTTTGTAAGTAAGGGATAGAGATAGGCGAAGGAAGGGGAAGGAAAGATCGCGCGCGGTCCGTGGTTCGTCTGCTCGAGTATTCGTCTGCTATTGATAGGCGTGCCGATCAGAGTAGCCGGCCGCCAGAATTCTCCTCCATACAGCGGCTGAATTCGACCCAGCCGTCCAACTAGTGTCGCTAACCCTCCTATCGTCGAGAGTGGAACCTTAGAACCTCCCGGCCACATTCACTGCTGTGATATCAATTGATGCCCTAAGCCCCTTAAGCTGATACCGTGTACGTATACTTGTATAATTCGTACGGATATATGCCCTATAATAATTAACAAACGTTTTATCAAATTTCGCATCTGAAAAAAAAAACAACAAAAAAACACGTCTCTTTCTTCCAGGGATCGAACGTGCAAACTCGGGAACACATAGTGGCACGCTATCAGTCGCGACGGCGCCGGCGTGAACAGGGGTGCCTCGCACGCAATTAGCAGAGGCGGCGCAGGTGGGACTGGGGCCGAGGCGACGGCGGAAACAGGAGACACGCGACGCGCGCACGAAGCGCGTCCACGCGGAGCGCACGCCCACGCCCACCACGCCACACACTCCACGCCACGCCCACTACTCCCACGACACCCACCACGCCACGCCACGCCACGCCCGCCACCCCACTCTCGCCATTCCCGCCCCGCCACACCACGCCCACTACGCCACACCCCTCTCGCCACGCCACGCCACTCCACTCTCGCCACGCCACTCCACTCTCGCCACGCCACGCCCCTCCCGCCACGCCACTCTCGCCACGCCACTCTCGCCACGCCACTCTCCCCACGCCACTCTCGCCACGCCACTCTCGCCACGCCACTCTCGCCACGCCACTCTCCCTACGCCACTCCCGCCACGCCCACCACGTCACGCCACTCCTGCAGATGATGAAGGGAAATCAAATCGAATGAGATACAAGTATTTCATAGCGTTTTAGACATTTTGATTCTCTCACAATTTCATCCCAATACCAGAAACTATACATAGATTTTGGTTTATGTTAATATGTTAGCCACCAAGGGCTTCACTCTACAACTCAATGCTGTTCATTTTAATTATGAGAAGGGAACCCCGAATTAACTATTATAACTCCTTTCAATGAGATGAAAATCAATAATTAATTAAAATAGAACATCAAGCTAACAGCTGAATTCTAGCTACTTTCCTGAATAATTTTCAACAGTTAAAAAGTAATAGTCCCCTGTTTTCAATTAGGTATCTAATCAAATGAAAGAGAACATCTCGCACTTATCTTTTAGAGATATGTGCTAGACAAACGCACGCGTCACAGGAAAACTATAAGAGAATCATATTGATCAGAACACCTAGGTTTTCTCGTTTTATTCCACGGACGATCCTTTTTAATTTCTATATATCGTGTTGTGCATTTCACGGGAGCCCGGCCAACGTACAACCTAGAATTTTCCGCCAAGCGCACAATAACCCAGAGATAAGGAAGGGGGAGGGGAATATTACTCACGCGTACAAATACCCACATTACTGCTACAATTGTTTGCTCACCAGCGAACAAAAGGGCGGACACCGGCAGACGGTTGCGCAATAACCCAACAAGATAAGGACGACCAGGTGATTAACCCTGCGGTTGGGTGAGAAAGATGGGGATGCGCCGGCAAGCCGTAAACCTCCCTTAACTGGCGTACATTGCGCGAGCGTGGTGGTCTACTGCACAAAAAAAGTACGTACAAGCGGGAGACTACGAGGCATTACATAACAGCCCTAGCTCTGTATTCATTATCATGATTAAATAGACCGGAACGACTGTAGGATAACGGCGAGACTGCTCGCTTTTCACAGCTGAGGTCCCCGTTCGATCCTCGTCCGATGCCAGTGGAATTTGTTGTGGGCAAAGAGGGGTAGCGGGAAGTTGGTTGGTTACTTCGTGTTTCCAGAAGTGTCAATACTCTGTTCTTGTCCCGTAGGTGTAGTGCATGTTTGATGGAGATCGTGTAATGCTGAGGTGAAAGTTAGTTAAAAAACGATAATTTATCTTACCTACAATAATCTATCTAATCTATCTAACCGTTTTCTGACAATCTATGTGCCCCGAATCAAACGTTCAATGTCTGGAAGGCATCTGCATTTCAACCAACCTGCGTTTTTTTTAAAATTTGACTTTTTTTTTTAATTTGTAATTGACTGTAATCGGTTTGTCCATTGGTTTCCGAAAATAAGCTTTCGTCAACTCATGTCCTTTTTTTTAAATCACTGGTTCGATTTAGAACACAAAATTATCTACTTCTTGATTTCTTCACATTGAATACGTCACTTTATTTCGAAACGAAAATTTATGTAATTACAAAAACCCTTTGCACAATCTTGATCCATTATCTCCGGGAACTTCGAATATATTTTGTCGAAGGTAATTGGGTGATGGCATTCCTTCTACAGAGGCCTGGGCCGTTCGGAATCCATCAAAATTTATCTCGTCCTTATCTGACGAGTGTGTATCCCTGGCAGCCCATTTCTGGTTAACATCATTTTCAAAATCATCCATCTCACATTCCATGAATTATACTCATGAACATTTTAAAATGTTTGACTTCGACTTTGTGCATTGTCAAATGAGGTCAAGTAAAATCAATTTTTTATGCAATGATAACAAAATTTTTAAAGTATATTCGAAGTCGAAAAGCGTGAAAAGCTCACAAAATAAGAATCAGAAAAATCTCGATACAATATATAGATTTGAGATGTACATTTGAAAATTATTCTACTACCCACAAATTGTTTTACTTAGAATCCTTGTTCTTAATTACAAAATTACTTCGTTTCCATCCACGCAACTTATTGTTATAACTGACTATCAACGCCAGGCAAGACATTTAACGATTCTTCACGCGTTCAGAAAGGAAATGAAAAGTTCAAATGAAAGGTACCAAATACAATCTGCTTCTACAAGGCACATCTAAGATCTACAATGACTCTTGTCAGTCGCTTTTGTAGCTGGCGGATAGCAAATTGCGTGATCAACCAGCAAGGACGTGATCTCAATCTTCCCTGCTCAGCTGCCTTCCATACGACAGGGAGGAATTACGGCCAAGCTACAAAAGGGCGATAGGTATCTTTCGCGAGTAAATGAAGTAATACCTTGATCATTTTATTCAATTTTTGTAGGAAAATGCAATTCAATTTCTTGTTAGATTACGTCACGTTAAATAGTTTCCGGCGAACCTGAAGGGATGGACATTCATTCGCAGGGGTATCAATAAGTACTTAAGCAATGTATTTATTTATTTTATTGATTTATTCATGTACTTAGCATTCATGCATTAGCATGTTCATGCATTAGCATTAGCATATTTATTCATGTACTTAACTGTTTTTAACGTAAATTAAATGAGGGTGCTAGGGGGAGAAGTGACTTCTGCGAACGATTTCATAATACTGTGATCCCTACCCTAAGCCATATACTATTAGAATTTTGAATACAGAAAGAAAACGGAGTGTATTTTGCAAGGATTGTTAACAAAATATTCGCCCCGATGTAATAAAATCTATTTTCAAGGTTAAATCAACAATACATTTGTATGTATGTATATGTATGTGTAATGTATTATTGACGGATCTTTAACCAACATACCAGGAGCGGTAGCTCAGTGCATCAACTGATGTCACTGCAGCGCCTTTGACCGGGAAGTCCTAGGTTCGAGTCCTGACGACGGCAGGATTTTCGACACTAGCTTTTCAGCTCGGTCAAATTCAGTCGCTGTCTGGAGGAGAATTCTAGCCGCCGGCTGCTGTGATCGGTAGTTTTCCGTGGTTTCCCCGATCAACAGCAGGCGAATGCCGGAGCAGTACCCTAACAAACGGGCCACGGACCGCGCGCGATCTTTCCTTCTTCTTCTTCTTCTTCTTCTTCTTCTTCTTCTTCTTATCCTCTTCCTTTACGCACACACACTTACACTAACATGCACTACACTGCCACATATTCCGGGAGACCGGTCGGGAGCTTAGAGCTTGTCCCGGCTGGGGCGGTGTCCCGCTGGTGGGAGAGTCCTGGTTAGGGGAAACCCCATTAGCCGACGGTAGGTCGGCGCCGGATCTCGCCATCCAGCGGGGAAAATCACCGCCATCTCCCGAGAAAAGAACATGCACTACACTAACGGGACTAATAACCAAAGCAGTTAACGCGCCCGGAAACACGAAAAAAATCAATCAATTTAACCTACAAAATAAAATTATTTTTTTTATTCAAACTAAGCAATATTCAACTGAATGGAAACAAATTTCTAGAAACAGTTAATTCGACTGTGTTCTAATTCACTTCCAAACACGAAAGCAATAGTGAATAAATAACGTGTTGGGCTATATTGCCTCACGCAATCATCTAAAGTACGTGTTTGATCACCATAATACACGCCGTGCGTTTCGAGCCACTTTTCTGTATTTGAGTTCCTTCCGCCTAAGTGGAACTTATACGACTATCCTGTCGCAGGCGTGTCATTACAAGAAAATGAGCCACCAGGGTGAAATAACACACGCACGCCCATTCCGTCTCGTTCCTTCTGGGGCCGTTCGCTGGAGCAATTTCACGAACGTTATGCGTCGCCGGAACAGTATGCGCCGCTGAAGGTCGAGCGAAGGCACCGGCAGAACCGCAAGACCTCGCGACTGCCTCTCCTGTTGCAAATTCCGTCCCGGGAGAGCGTTCTCCAAGGAAATTCAGGCTGGAAATCTGTCAGCCTATCGGCCTCCAGGGGCCGGTTTAATCGCTTTAACAGCTCGAGGCATAGGATATAAGAAGGAGTTTATCCGTTACCCCGTCATTAAAGCAGAGAAGCGGAAGAAAACAATCACCACTAATAAAAGTATTTACCATGTATCCAGTTACTGTTGCTAATAAAAACAAAAATTAAAATGCTAGTTTTTCGAAATCTTCGCATGCTGTCAGTAATTATGATTACCGATGTATTCAATAATTCAATGCACTCCTATACATCAAAATACTGACCTCATATGGATTTGTTCGTAAGTATAAAAAATGTTCGCATACCAGTCAATATGGCACATATTTTACAAAAAAAATTCATTTAAGAAGGGATAGTTTTGTATAATATCCTGATAGTTTTTCGATAAAAATATTTAAGGTTATGAAAACTAGAAGAAATTGCCAGAGTTTTTTGCCTGATACAATATTTCAGTGCCGGAGACACAAATTATTGTAATTTGAAATAAATTTAAGCTTTGTGTTCCAAAATGATTTCGTACACTTCGAATACGAGAAAAATGTTGATTTACGAACGATGCCAATGAATCCATCTAAAGCCAATGAACTGTTGGATACATGTGTTAATTCAATTTTTGTTTTTTCGCGCTTCAATTGTCATTAGTTCCGTAAGTGTAGTATGTTGTATCCCAGAATGGGGCAATGTACCTAACCCACTGGAAAACGAGATCCGGCGCCGACCTATACCACAGCTTGCGGGGTTTTACTTGTCAGCGCGGCATTACCCCAGCTGGGACGAGCTCTAAGTTCCCGACATGTGTGGTTGTGTGGTGCAGTTCGTATGAGTAGACTAGTACAGACCGAGCCACTGAGTCGCAGAACAGGACTATCGTGAGAAGTCCCAGGCAGGCCCCGCGACACTTTTTCCGTGTTTGGAACTGTCGCAATACAATAGTTGCATGTGGCAGACTCACATTCGATTGGTTGGTTGGTTAGTGATTCCGGGGGCGTCAACAGCTTAGGTCATTACTCCCGTAAGTGTAGTGCATGTTTTCCTTCGGGAGATGGTAGTGATCTTGTGATCCGGTGCCGTCCTACCGTCGACTAGCGGGGTTTTCCCCTAACTACGACTCTCCCACCAGCGGGGCACCGCCCCAGCCGGGAGCCAGGAGCTCCCGACCCTCACATTCGAAATGGAATTCATGATACAAGTGTTGCGCAACATGAGGCAGTCTGGCCGTCTCACGAGACGAAGTCCCGGGACACGCCGATTCCGATCCGCAGATAGCCACCATGTGGTGATGTGTTTCGTGTTCTGTTGTTTCGCGATGGGAACTATTCTATAAACTATTGAGGATTTACACACTTTCCCTTGTTTTTGGGATGTTAAATCTACACGGTATCAAAAGAGGATGGTAGCAATGGCTAAAACATACACTATGATCATTCACGAGTGGGAGAAAAATTTCGCCGCTGGAATGGTACTCCGAAATAGTTTGATTCTTTGAAATATTTCCTCCAACCACTTGCCAAAGGAATTCAAAATCTTTTCAAAGGCGTTCATCCTTAAATAAGAGTTTATCTGGCGAAAATTCCCGGTTTTCCGGCCCACGACTACGTAACTTTCTCTTCTTACGAAGTATTCGTGGGGCGAGAAAGTAAAAATTAAAGAATCACGTGCTGTCTTTTAATTTCAATCCGTCCAGAAGATTAATGCCGAGGTCAATGTTTTCAGAAAAAAAAGTTTGTCCTTTAAAACCGCTTATTTTTTATTTTGTCTTTGTAATAACATTTAGTTGTTTATGTAATTAAAAATAATTTATTTTGTCTTTGTAATAACATTTAGTTGTTTATGTAATTAAAAATAATAAAACAAGTGGCCAGCTGCCCTGATCGGTAGTTTACCGCGGTTTCTCCAGGCGAATGCCGGAGCAGTAACCTAACAAACACGTCACGGACCGCACGCGATCTTTCCTTCCTCTTCATTGTCCTCTCCTCACCCCTTAACATGCACTACACTACAACACATA